>KN485196.1:40879-78369 GCA_000787095.1 Periophthalmodon schlosseri | reverse complement strand
CTTTCCCTGGACTACCGAGAGCGCCGGCAGGACCGACATCACCCTGGAGGAAACATCAGAGTTAAGCCAAAAATAAGACACAAAACGTTTAAAGTGGAAACAGCTTTTATCATACCTGTTCTCCCTTTCTCCCTGGTAGTCCCGAGCGGCCTGGGATACCACCATCTCCCTGAAGAAAATTAGAAAAATAACTCAATCAACCATGTGACCTTGCTTGTTTTCATGGAGATGCTGTTGGTTTATCTAGAATGTCGCACAGTATGGAGTTACACTTATCTATCTCAGTGGAGGCAAGTCAGTGACGCCACTAAGGCAAGAGAAGTAACTCCGCTTACAGAAAGAATTCATGGTTTTTCTAGTAATTTCTTTCGACCAATAAAAACTCCAACAATGAACTACATGCTAGATACATGTATTGAAAGGTGCACTACAATCTATAGTGGGAATGGTAAAAACTTTCTTTTTTTTAATCTGGCTGTGTCACATTTATGTCACATTAACTTACTGTATTTTATGGACTATAAGTCGCACCTTTTTTCATAGTTTGGCAGGGGGTGTGACTTATACTAAGATGCGATTTATATGTGAAATATGTGTTTTTTTCTTCATTATTATGCATTTTTTGGCTGGTGCGACTTATACTCCAGTGCGACTTATACTCCAGTATATTTTTTTGGCTGGTGCGACTTATACTCCAGTGCGACTTATACTCCAGTGCGACTTATACTCCAGAAAATACGGTAGTTTTCTTATTTGATTTGATTTAAATTTGATTGATTTAAAAAGTCGTTTATGACCTTGTGCAGCAACATGGATTCTCGTGATAATTGAATCCATTTTGAGAGACTCCCGTTGTAAGGTTAAGCGAGCGGACCAATCACGGAGCAGCACTGAGGTGTGTGCGGAACCAAAGGCCAAGCGCCCAAAAGAACCAAAACAAACATGGCGACGCCGACAGAATTACTTACAAAAAATATGGACTATTTTGTTTGTGAAAATGTGCAGGAGGTAAGAGTTGGTGCATTGGTGGACAGGGAAGATATCTGTGCTTTTCTCTCTGGATGTAACAAAAGTTTGATTTTTTTCATCTCGTCCCGCTGTTGTGACGCTTCGACCGATCAGATTCAAATATTCGTCATGACGTGCCGCGTTTCAGTGAGGGCCGTTCCAGATTGATAAATGTGTAGCCCTCACTTCAGAGTGCAGTCTGACATGAGCCAGGTCACATGCATCATCATAGAAAATTATAAACCTCACTGCTGTTCGGCCAAGGTGCCAATAATCATGAATAAATGTTAAACGCCGATATTTCTTCACACTAAAGTGCAACACACTTTTTTAAAATTTTGAATTCATACCTTGTCTCCTTTGGGTCCCTCCCCTCCGCAGACACCTTTGGGTCCTCTGTCTCCCTGGATAAAAAAAAAATATATATTTCAAACTCAAACAAACCCAGACACGTGTGCAGCAGATCACATGGGACAAATGCATAGTGGCACTAGTGGCGATGACGCAGGACTGATGTACTAAGAATCTGTTCTGATTACAGATTCTTAGTATAATGGAGAAGTAGGACCAAATGCAGCCTGAAGAGGACCTAACACGTAGAACGGAGTTGAGCACATTTATCCTCTCTTTGTGATATTTAATGGCAAATGACGCAAATAAGAAAGTCTGAAGTAGGTTTTTCCGGCTAAGAGTTTGATAGCTCATTCATAAAAGCTCATTTGAAGAGGTCTGTGTAAAGAGGACTGTACATGTGCTTCACGATAATGATAGAGAGAATGTGAATAAAAGTTTGACAAAGAACAGTAAATGTATGTGCATTTGGTGACGTGGAGGATAATGTGTTAGTTAATAATGAGCAGAGATGGGTTGAGTAGCCAAAATTTGTAGTTAAGTAAGAGTAACTTTACTTCAAAACAGTATTACTTAGTAGAATAAACGGAAATAGTCCGAGAGTTGGAAGAAGAGGGATGAGCTCGGGTTCTAACACAGTTTGTTTATCAATAGTACAGGACCCAGAGACATGAACACTTAAGACATTTTAATAGAACTCAGAAGAGGGATGAGCTCGGGTTCTAACACAGTTTGTTTATCAATACAGGACCCGGAGACATGAACCCTTAAGACATTTTAATAGAACTGTTCATTCTAGTCTCGTCACAGTCCAGTCTGGCTATGCTTCTGTTGTAGGGAGTATTATACTTCTGATGACGTAAGCCGAGATAACAAGGACAGAGCTGCCAGTGAGTGACCCAAATAATAACTAAAGTACAAATGAAAAGTATCATCTGCTTCTTCTGAATGTTCACACTTCATTGCATTTAGACAAATCACCTGTCACTCACACAGAGCATGACAGAGGCTGACCAATAGGAGGTGCGGGTGGGAAAACGTTTGGAGATGTGAGTCTGGTCACCGAGTTCAGATGGGTGTGATTGACAGGTGGATCAGCCAACCAGGGACACGTCCATATCAAAACAAATATGATTGCTTACGAGGAATAAAGAAAGGGAAAAAAAATAGCACAGGAGACTGAAAAACACTGCAGATCTTTTCAGAATCAATGAGCGAAACACTAAAGTTTTAATCCGAGGTGACCAATGAACTCCTTTGTTTCACATGCGTCACTGAAATCAACAAATCTGATTGGACGATCATGTTTGAGCCTGGCCCGAGTCATGGCAGAGGAGGTGTCGACTAGTGATGTCCCGATTCCAATTGTTTTTTTTTATCTGATCCAATACCGATACTTGGCCTTAGTGTACTCACCGATACCAGTCCTATTATGTGAAGAACTAGACTAAGGCTACTCAGTTTTGTTACAGTACAAGAGCAAAAAGTAACTCTAGCAAAAGGCTATCGCTAAAGAAAATCTACAAGAATAAATGAGATTTCGAGGACTAAAGTGTCAGAGTCTAATGTATAATGGTCTTCATCATGAGTAGTGCAGATGTAAGCACTTCTACTTTTCTACTAAGTCACTTTTCACCACAGAGCGTGGATAAAAACAGCAGTGAGGCTTGTAAAAAGACGCTCATCCTTGGAGCACAAAGCTAATTAATTAACAAAGTTGGCGCTGTTGTCCGGCTTCACTTTCCGTAGTTATTTTACCAAATTCGGCGTCCACACCAAAGGCTAAATGAGCATATCAAAGAGGTAACACAAATGTCTTTTCTGTCATTATTAGCGTGTTTTACGTGTTTGCAGAGCCTCCACAGTCTGTATTAAAGCTGCTCTGAGCGTTAGCGGTGGCATTAGCCGCAGACGTGAACAACGGCAGTGCTCACATCTAAGAAAGAGATCACGATTTGATTTTTTTTCACAATCTCACCCAGCCCTACTTTTAAGGTTAAAATTTCAGGGCAAGGACGCAGGAGTAAGAAAGGACTTTATACTCCTACAGGCTTTGTGTTTATATTGCATGAAAAATCTCAATATAACCTCCATGTATTTGATAATGACCTACAATACACTCTTATTATGTTTCTACAACCCTGTGATTTCAAATACGTCTTGCACATGTTTGGCAAAATTGCTAGTATCGTACCATAGCTGTGAGGCCCAACTGGACCCGGGGGCTACGTTTGAAGTGAATTACAGCCTGTCTGTTCCTCCACTGCATCCATCATATCGCGCCACACCTCCACCACCCAAACCACCACTCAGTTTTGTTCAGCAATTCAAATAAATGAACGGGCGCTATGCAAAAACACCTCCACCCGCCTTTACGCTAAACATTATAAGGCTGCAGAAGGCGCTCTCCTCCTCTCCTTTGTTTTGCTTTTTAATCCCTTGAAAATCATATCAATTTCATGGCATTATTGAGCTGTGGGCGTCATCACTCATGCTTGAAAGATGTGTCAAGGTTAGTCTGGGCACTAAATCTATAGGCGGTGGAGGACGTGGAAAAACACACAGTAAAATTAAAATACCTTGATGCCTCGTAGCCCAGTGATGCCAAGCTCGCCCTTGTCGCCTTTGCGTCCGGGAAGTCCGTCTTTTCCTGGTAAACCCTAAAATAGATATTAGAAATAGGTCATATGCTAATCGGTGGGTGCTTTTACATGGTCAGAAGAAATCAGATAAAATAATCAAAAACCCAATAATTAGATTTGATTTTTGGTGTGTGTTCATATTTACAAGAGAAATCTGATAATCAAAAACAACTGGTGACAGTTAAAGGTCCTATATTACACAAAATGGACTCTTGTGAGATTTAAGCCATGTTATAATGTTGTTACTTCATCAGAAACATACTTGGAGTTGCGTTTTGTTTGAATAATCCTTTATTATTAGTCTGTCTACATCTCCAAAGCTCAAAATGCTCTGTTCCACCTTATGATGTCATGAAGCGGTAGTTCTCAAGTTAACAGCTCCTTTTACCTTTAGTTCAGTAGAGATTGGCAATTCCAGGGCTGAAATGATCCAAATGATTCTAGTGAAGGTGTATGGAGTTTAAAAACACAGTGGAGCACATCCTGTATTATCACATCACAAGGTGGAACAGAGTGTTTTCAGTTTGAGAGAAAAACTCAGTCAAAATATGCAGGCTTAGTGTGTTAAACATGTGTGAATGAAACAAAACACAACTCTTTTTTGATGAGGAAACAACATTATAATATGGATCAGAAAATAGCGTAATATGGGCCGTTTGCTCAGTGCAGCTTTATGCTGTGATCAGACTGTGTTTTCTAAACCTGCACAGGTGTGAACGATCAGAAAGAAATCACATTACTCATATGAAACTGTGTGCATGGCCTTTCATTAATCTGATCACTCCAGAAATCAGATAATGATCAGATTTAGAGTAGGCTAAAAATAGGGGACAATAGTCTAACAATTACCAGTGGTGGAAAGTAACAAAGTACAAGTAGGAAAGTACTGTACTTAAGTAAAGTACAGATACCTAACAATTCTACTTACATTTACATTTTACTTTTTAGTTTTACTTCACTACATTTGAGAGCAGGTATCTGTACTTTCTACTGCACTATATTTTTTAACAGGACTGAAAAGTAAAAAGTACTTTTCATATGATTTGAGGTTTTTTTTTTACCATGTTCATGGTAACATCCTGACTGAAGTTTTCGAGTTCAAGCTTCGGCTTTGAGCAACAAAAATAAATACACAAAATTTATAAGAAAAATTAAGAAATTGATTGTTACTGTGACCAAAATATGTGTCATTTTTAATCAATATCACTACATTTAACAACACTTGTGTGAAATACTTTTACTTTTTACTCTTAAAATACATTTTTACTGAAGTAGATTTTTTCATGTGATACTTTTATTTTACTTGAGTAACTTTTTACCTCTGTATCTGTACTTTTACTTAAGTAACAAAATTGAGTACTTCTTCCACCACTGACAATTACCCATTTATTTACCTCCTCTTATTAACACATATTTCGGCCTCCTTCAAGTAATTACCACCCTAAGGCAATATTAGAAATTCGTATTCTTGACATTCTCCCATCATCACTCAAGCCAAAGAAATATATAAGAAGTAATGAACCAGACTGACCGATTCTCCAGGTACTCCCGGCTGGCCTGCTTCTCCCTGTAGTGAGAACACACAATAACAGTAATTATAATGGTAAAAATGGCTCTTTTCTGCACTAGACTCTCTTTGGGTTTAATGATAGACATCTCTGCACTTACCTTCTGACCGCCTGGGCCTCGAGCTCCAGGGAAACCAGGTGAGCCTCCCTCTCCCGGCTCCCCTCTCAGACCCTATGGCACAACAAGGGGGAAGCATTGTACAGTAACTATAACAACTTAAGGAAAAATAAAATCAATCTAAAACAAATCTAAAATTAAATACAATTAAATTAATATGACTCCAGACTTGGAGAGACTTATTCATGCGTTTGTCTCCAGTAGGTTAGACAACTGTAACGTCCTGCTCACTGGCCTCTCCAAACGAGCGTTAAGACAGCTGCAGTACATCCAGAACGCTGCTGCTCTGACTAGAACCAGGAAGTACGAGCACATGAGTCCTGTGCTCAGGTCTCTGGCTCCTGTGGCTCAGAGAACAGACTTTAATGGAGCTCTGCTTGTTACAAGTCTCTCCATGGCCCAGCACGAAAATACATGTCCCACAGGTACCTCAGACCTCCTGCTGGTCCCCAGAGTCAGGACTAAACATGGGGAATCAGCATTTCAGTTTTCTGCAGCTAAAACCTGGAACAGTCTTCATGAAGATGTGAGACAGGCCTTTACTTTGACAATGTTCAAATCCAGGTTCAAAACGGTTCTGTTTAGATGTGCATATGACTGAAAGGTTTTTATTCTGCACTTTTCTCTTTTAATGTTCATTTTATGATGATTATTTATGTTCTGATTTGTTGTATTGTGATTTTAAAGTCTTTCTTATTCTGTAAAGCACTTTGAATTACTTTGTGTATGAATTGTGCTGTACAATTAAACTTGCCTTGCCTTGATAGAGGGCGTATTATTTTGTATTCTGCTGCACTTCTATAAGAAAACTGTTCTATTGGCTGTTGAATAATGGCTAATGAAGCTAGCTAGATAGCATCTATATATTTCACCTAAATAAGTTATGTGTAAATCATTTTACGCAAACCTGCTGCTACAGTAGGCCCTTTTCACGGTAACACCCGGCCTGTTCCGGTTGCCTTATGCCACGTTCACATACAACACGTCAAATCGTGTCAAACGGCCCACGATGGAAGCATGAGCATTTGCTAATTTACCGACACTTTGGTCACTACAACATTCACACTGCTGATGCTGATTCAGTTTTGTTTTTCTGGAGCAGAGACGTGTTTCATGCTGCAAATAATAATCAGGCTCTAATTTTATCCTCATATCAGTAAAGCTATAATAAAAATAAAAATGAATAAGGTTACATTTAAAAAAGTTGTAGTATGAGAGAACCATAGACTGGTTCTCTGCAACTGCAAATATATATATATTTTTGGTTTATAAATACAAAATACAAAATAAGAAAACCACTGTAAATGAAAATTGATTTAAAAGCACAAGTCTATTATGAACCCAAACACGACTCGAGCAGTACATACGAGTTGTGTTCAGTGTGTAAAAGTGTCAAAGTGCAGATCTTCACTTACCGTCACATTCATTTTCTATGGGCAATTAGTCGAGCCGCAGTAAAATAAAATCAATATTTCATTGTTTATTTTAAAATACCTGTTCTCCTGCAGGACCATCTTGGCCTTTCAGACCCTTTTCTCCCTGGATCCCTTTCGGTCCTCGGTCGCCCTTAAACACAAAACAGAGCCATAGATAATGCATGTAACTTTTCCAAAATACTTATTTAAAAAACTACAGGATGTTACACAGTACATTGGAAAATTGGCATTGTCCCACAGTCTTGTTTCAGTAGGTGATTTCAGTTTCATTGAATTAGATCAGCTTTTTATAATTTAATCTTTATTTAACCAGGAAAGTCCCACTGAGATTCTATTGAGTACAGGCCAAAGGGCATCAACAGCATAACCCATGGACAAAACACTTCACATAAAACAGTTACAAAACAGACAATACAAATGTTTGGGAGAGATCAACTCACTTGTTCTCCTTTGTTTCCCTTTTCTCCCTGAGGCCCTCCCACCAGCACAGTGTCGCCCTGTGAAAGCAACATACATTTTAAACAGTCAACTTACTGCAGTCTAAGTAAATAACTATCTCTTAAAGGGCTCATATTACACTATTTTCTGATCTGTGTTATAATGTCGTTTCCTCATCACAAACAGAACTGGAGTTGTGTTTTGGAGACGAAGACAGACAAATATAAAGTGTTTGTCGTTTCCTCATCACAAACAGAACTGGAGTTGTGTTTTGGAGACGAAGACAGACTAATAATAAAGTGTTACTCAAACATGTGTGAATGAAACAAAACACAACTCCAGGTGTGTTTTTGAGGAGGTAACACCATTATAACTTAAATTTTGCGTAATATAGGACCTTTAAATCTAAAACATCTCTTCAAATTGCACAGTATTAGGCACTGATCTTGTGATGACTAAACGGCTAATATCTCCAAACTCTCAGCTCTTGTGTCGTGCTCCAGGAGAGAACAGCGGGGGACAGGTGAGACGTGTCGTTCTTCACCCCTTATTAGCTGGTTCAAATAGAAAGATGTCACAATTCCCAGTACAGTCTTAGCCACGTGGTCCGAACACATTTAATCAGGTTTAACTTACGTCATCAGGAATTATGCAAAAGTGGTCATTTGTTCAGGCTGATGTTGAACTTATTATTTATTTGACCATTGAAAAAAAAAAAAACAAATTTTAACTGATATGGAGATTCAGTCATTTCAAATTCTCAATAGCTTGGGCCTACCAAGACCTGAATATATTACATATCTGCTTTTTGTGTTAATTGGATGCTTTTATTATACTGTATATTCACGGAAGATTCATAATATGTGCACGCTCAGCTCTCTCTTATATATGTATAATGCAATTTCGGCTGATGTCTTTTGACGGAGGAAATATGCAGTTAGTGTATAGAGGGAATTCAAACCTGGATGGGATTATTTTTATTATTTTACTTCTTATTTTATTTATTTTTTCATGATTTTGTATATTTATTATTAGTATTATTATTATTAATACATTTTATTATTACTATATGTATTTTTTCTTATTGTGTATTTATTATTTATTTGTTCTCCTTTGTATATGCCCATCAAAAGGGGATCTCGGGGAAAACAGGTGGGAGGTGTGGTGTTTAAAAAGGGGAAAAAATGTCATCGAACGTAACTGCAGATGATATGAACACTTGTTTAAAAAATGTGATCACAAAAAGGGGTTTTACTGATAGAGGTCCACAGTCTGTCCTGTGGTTTGGAGCAGAGTTCAGACCTTGGAGGAATAAATTTGACTATTTTCAGTGATAAATGGCTCTGATTAAAATGTCTTGTTTATGTTCAGGAAATTAATATTGAAAGTCATTTTATGTTTTGCTTGCTTTTAATGAGACAAAATATACTCAAATCTAAAGCCGTGTATTTATGGTAATCCTACAGTAAAAGAACTGCTTCTTACTGTAAACAGATGTACAGTATCTTACCATTCATATTCTTATTTTTATGACCCACTACTTATGTTACAGCTTATTTACAGTTAAAGGTTATTGTGCTTTTCAAAATAAAACTCCTTTACACACAGTAACTTAGAAAAAATGACTTTTTATTAAAATGCAAATCCATGCAACAGTTATCACACATTTCACCACAATTAATCCATTTGATTGCAGGAACATGTGCATATTTGAACACACACTAGATTGTGTGTGTTTAAAATATGTTTAAATTTAATTCTCTGGCATCTTATTGTACAGGTCACATACAGTGTGTTGTTTCACTTGTGTAAGTCTCAATTATGGCATTTACAGATTTAGTATTGTTACGTTCATTGTACATTTGCATTATACACTATTGTCTTATTTCTATGACTTACATAAAAAATGAACTAATCACTCCAAATTCAACACAGTGTAAAAGAGAAATGGACAATATTTTACCTCTGTAGAGCCTCTGGACACCTGAAAACAAAAAGCACAAACATCAACATCAAATCCAACTGTTTCTAATAAAAAAATAAGTATTACCAAAAAAGTCAAATGTAGTTAATTTCAAATATTTACCTTTTACATAAACTCCAGGCTCCTCCTTCCTCTCCCACATGTGGTTTAACATGAAGCAGCAGCCTGCAAACACAAGTAATATTGCTTGTTTCGCAGTCATGTGTGACCAGTGATGTTAAATAGAATCACGAGTTAAAAGGACAAAGAGGATGAAGAGGACATGTGTATTTTGTTTGAAGCAAAATATAATACAAAGACCTCAAACGTCCTTTGGAAATGTAATGCCAGTCATGCCAGTCAAAGTCATGTTTTAAGGTGCTACTTACCAGAAAGTCTCAGGGTGCAGTGGATGGAGTGAAGTTCATCTGAGCACTACAGCTCTGGACAGATATCTGCAAATCAACCACGCAATCAATAATATGCACTTTAAAAAAAATCTGATGACAGCTTTGCAACAAACCAGCACTAATACAACGAGCAGGTGGTTCCTCCGAGAAAACATGTCTGACAAATTATATTGGGTAGGTAGCAAAAGAAAAATATAAAATCTGTCAACTGGACAAAACGTAGGGGTGAAGACGTTTTGCTGCTCATCCAAGCCGCTTCTTCAGTTCTGATCAGATTATTGGTGGACACTTATATCTATCTGAAGGACCAGGAGCTATGGATCAGACCTGGACGACTGAGGGATTACACTGGTATTGGGTAAGTAGGTTATTAGCTCTAGTTTTACCAGCCTATTACTAATATATTTGCAGATCCATCCTAAGCTCGCTGCCCTCGCTGACTAAAAAGAAAACATTTGCTCCTAATGTAAAATATTACTTACCTCTTTGCAAACGGAGAGACAAAGCCAGAGCCATGAGTACATTTGATGACTCAGAGACCTTCGGTTCCTTGTTTTTCCTCAACGTAAATCCGGTGAAGATGTAGGTGTAGCATTGGTGAAATCAGAGCTGAACTCAGACTCCTCTGTCATGACGCAAAGACCCAGCCAAACACGTGCGCTCCAAGAGAATACATATTGGACTATACCGTAAATTCAAATGTATGAGTCCTGCCCAGACTTTAAGGGAGTTACCTTGGTTAATGTATGTTATGTTTTTAAGGAAAGCGCTTGAGTACTGTTGAACATAAGCGTATTTTTACAGTATTTGTTTTACAGTGCAGTTCTGAGGCTGACCACAGAGCAGTCTTTGTAACCCTGAGCTGAAGAAGGCTGATTGGATATTAAGATGCACAAACCTTTTCTCCTTTGTCACCTTGTGGCCCGATGTCGCCCTGAGGAAAGAAAAAAATACCAGCGCACTTCAACTCCTCATTCAGGCGTGTCAATTTAATTCAGTAATTTACATGGGCAAACCGCTTTGGGCCATGCAGATAACATGACAGTATTAAAATATGAACAGAAAAATGCTCTGGGAGGTTCACCTTGTCACCTCGAGCACCACGGAGGCCCGGAGAGCCCTGTTGGATGAATAAGAGCAGTGTTATGTTCAGGAGCAGTAGGAAAAATGACCATTCGGTTTTGAAATCCCTGAGGGGCTTTGTGCTTGGTCAGCCACAACAGAAATAAGTAATAATGCAAAGATTTCTCCCGGGGCTCTAGTGTTGATTAAACAGAGAGTAGGGTGACTCAGAAATGGCAATGTTTTGAACACAAGAACAGGATGTGTCACTGTTGTTTATGGGTAAATGACAAATTGGTTTATCAGTACTGGATAAACTGAATATATTTTTGCGATTTATTTTACTCATATAATTCATATTTTAAAACAGATATAATAAGTTATAACTAGTTTTAATGATATTTTATTGCACTTTGGAGCTACTGCGACCATGTTACTTCCCTCTTGGATCAATAAGGTTGTCGTGTTCATAAAGAGGAACTAAACATTGATTAAATCCACATTTTTTGCTACTAAACTGTGTATATGGTGTTTTAACAGCATTAACTACTGTTACTAGTAATTTGTTGACATTTTTTTTGGCAAACTCGGTCAAAATCTGAAGCTTTCTGGTCAAAAACATCTTAATATAAGTGTGTGCAGCCTTCAGTGGCCCATGCAGTTTCAAGTAGTTGATGACAACACACATGACTGGCCTGATTACAGCCAGGTGTTTCTGATTAAAAACATGTGGCTGCAGGGGCGGAGTTTGAAGTATGGTAACCTGTTAGATCAATCACACTGTTCTTTATACCCCCTTCCTCTCTCTCTCTTCATTATTACTATTTGAAATGTGGCGTCTGATATAAACTGTTAAACTAATACAAAAATACTTTTACAAAACATGTCAAGATATTCAGTTTATCAGTTAATCAAATCATTAATGATCATTTTGAGAGTTTTAGAAGCAAAATAAGTTAACAGAATCCAATTTACAATACACTTACTGTTGCTCCTCTCTCTCCATCGGCACCGGGACGACCGTCTTCACCCTAAGAACATTTCAAAATAAACTTGTCATAATCTTACGCTAATTGTTAATCATTAGCAGACGAAGGGCAAGTCTTACCCTTGGTCCTGTGTCGCCTCTCTCTCCTCTGGCGCCTGGTGTACCCATCCCCACCTCTCCCTGGACACAGAAGAAAATATATGAAAATGATATTGTTTCTATGTAAAAATAGATCAACAAATGTTTCTCTTCTTACCTTGTCTCCTTTTGCCCCATTTGTACCAGATTTGCCCTTCAAGAAACAAAAAACAACTCAGATTTGTTTATGTACAGGTGCATTATTAGGTCATAAGTTGGGAATCGCTAAAAAACCCCAAAAAAACCAAAACAAATTATTTGGAAAAACACGCTCAGTTAATCACAATTAATTAACATGGAGTTAATATGATTGACTGAGATTCAGGAGCAGGACCACGCCTCAGCCTCCTCCTGCTCCTCTCCAGCGAACCACAGCTCACCTCAACCACACCTCTAATTACCCAGAAGCCCTATTTATACAAGCCTATCCCGGCAACACCGTCTGTCTCCGCTCTCTCGACCCCTCCCTCCCACCCCGTGTCTCTTGTTCAACTTTCAGCCTAAAGACCTCACCATCTACAGTGAGGGTCCTGAATCGGCCGGGGCAAGTCTCTACCCAGACACTACATCTATTCATATCATCAATAAATATCTTTATCGTATATCATGGTTGTGGCGTGGTCGTTGCTAGTGAAATGTCTGGACAAAGCTATAACGCTATGTGTTTTGTCCATTGCTTGACATAGGCCTATGAGTGAACAAAATTAGCCTGTTTATTTTATGCCATACCACATGATTAACAGAATGGTGCTGGAACACGCTGTAGTCCATTTAACATTTAGGCCTGTTCCTCGTTTCCAGGAGCAGGTGCTGCTCAGCCTGTCAATCATAAAATCACAGTGGAGCTCTGCCTTTAATGGAGACGCTCGTCAAACCTCCATGTTGCATTTGATGGACTCACAGAACGGCCCGTTTAATGAGAACGGGAGATCGTTTGTCGTAAAAACAAAGCACGAGTCAAAATCCAAACAGCGGAGCGGACTGTCAAAAGTTGTACAACGTCGTGTGCGCTCATCACACACACGCGCACACACACGCACACGCACGCACACACACACACACGCACACACACGCGCACACACACACGGGAGAAGAGGAGCCGTACGGAGGAGTGGGAGCAGACAGACACCAACACTCACATAACACACGTAACACATAACACATGCACATAACACAGCTGACCTCGTGGTGCACACACAAAGCGGAGGGTCAAATTAATCGATGTGTCAATTCAACAAGATTCAAGGAAAAAAAAATGTCACAAATAGTTATGTTAATGAGTTAATTTTCCCAGCCCTAGAAAAAATGCTTTGTTTGAGATTTATTTTATACTTCTCTGTACTTCTACACTTCAAATATGTTTGGTTTATAAATGTAATTGCTATGTTCATATTAAATAAATAAATACATATTAAATGTACAGGACTCACTGCTTCTCCAACAGGACCAGCGGGACCTGGACCTCCTGGGTTTCCTGCTCGACCTGGAAAACCTTGAAGACCCTTTAAAAAGTATAATTTCACACATTAAAACCATTAAGTCACATTTATCAAGCGATTGACTTATTCATCCTAAAAGAAGAAAGAATGGGAGGATACTTTTAAGGATTATTTTTTAAATGGATACAATAATCTTAATACTGGACAATAAAGGTTTTTGGGGGTGGTAATGTTTCATATTTGACTTGTTTAGACACATATCACATTTTATGCATATTTACATCTTTATGCAATACAATCATTACTTTAATAGTGTAATTAATTGTAGTGGGTAAAACCATGTGACAGACCCGTTCTCCTGGGGGTCCTGGGGGTCCCGGAGCTCCGTTCTCTCCTCTGACTCCTGGGACGCCGTTGTCTCCGGACTTTCCCTGAAGACCCGGAGGACCAGCTGGGCCCGGAAGACCTGGATCTCCCTAAAAACGCAGGAAAGATGAATAAACGCCAATCTACACCAGAGCGCATCATTGGAACGAAACAAGGACTAAAACAGGATTTGAAAAGGGCCAAATTAGGTTAGAGATGCACGGGTTGGGCTTTTTTTCCGCATTTCTGATAATGTGCGGCCCACTCCGGCGGGCAGTATTTATTTATACAACCCGGCCCGACCCGCACCCGCAATCATTAAATACACTGTAAAAATACGTCAATAAATGCAGCTTTATTTTAGCGAAAAACGTGCTTGAAAACAGACATAATGAGAGTGAATCTGTCAATATGATGAATCAGCTGCGGTTTTCTGCGGTAACAAAATAATACCTCATCTTTCATCTCCAGATCGCTTCTTTTTGGCTCAGTTTACTGTGGCAAATGGTTGTAACTGCCTAATGTGGTGCGCCGTGGTGGTGGTGCTTATGTAAACTTTATTATCAAACATAATCAAACATAGGCCAATGTAGATGAATATTAGTTTGTTTTAAAATATTTTATATTTTTTATATTTTTCTTCTGTGAAAAAATGACTCGCCCCAACCCGCCCCACAATAAATTAATTTTTTTCCAGCCCGCCCCGACCTGCAGATCAGAAGTCAACCTGCGCATCTCTGGTTCACATCACGACTAAACTGGGGCCAAACCAGGCCCAACCAAGACAAGAATGAATGAGATTATACATTTTTGACAGTGTGTCCTTATATACTGTTAATTGTAGGAAAACAAATATGAAAAATGAATCCTGTATATTTTTTTGATACTCACTTTTAAACCTGGAGGTCCAATGCGTCCAGCTGGACCGGCCAGTCCTATTCCTTTCTCCCCCTGTAAACAATAACAAATATATGAATTACAAATCATTTTAATAACTTTCATCATTTTAATATGACATCGCACCTTATCTCCTTTGGGCCCTGGAGATCCTTGCGCTCCCTGTAATGTAACCCAACAAAATCATCACAAAATCAGACAAAATCATTTAGTTCTTCAAATTTGCAAAAGGACAATGGCACTGTCATCATAATTCAGCTGGAGCCTCTCTCATCCGTCCTGCTTAACGTCCCACTGTTGTTGTCATTACATGTAAATCTTTCATTAACCTTCAGTATAACACACAATCAGAGCCCCATTATCTCTCAAGATTGGCCTCAAATACCATGAAAAAACTGTCTAACTGGGGCTGACAATTTGAATATAGATGGATGGCTTTAGACACAACAAACACATTAATCACATAACGACAAGCTGATCATGTTTTAACATCTTAATTACATGGAACTTTGGTTCGGCTGCTGCTGTTGTAAAGGACTATACAGATGAAGTTTGACTGATTGAGTAAAAAGGCATTGTTAAGTGCAGGTAATTAGGGGAGTGATTTTTTTTGTATGTAATCAAAGCAATGGCAGGTTATAATACACAGCATGTTTAATTTGCTGGATAGATTTTAATGCTGCCGTGTGGTTTATTGACCAGATTGTAAGATTATCGCATTTCAAGGCTGTATGATAAAAATGAAAGGAGAATACAAAATGGTAGTTTAAATTATGACTCTCTGGTTCTTTTTTACTTGGGAAAAACATGTTATACAAAACGATATCAAGAATCAAACGCGATCTTGTGTTGTAATTTAGACTATTTTAACGCTAATTAAAAGTTTGGCGAATTGGTCAGTGTCAACATAAATTATTAACAGTCAGACAATGTCATAAAATTGAGACTATACATATTCAGACCACGGCAGAAATGATGAGCTATATATTTGGGAATACATTTTGGGTTTGTTCTTTTTTTTAAATACAAACAAATACACAACTTAATACTTGTCTCTAGCTGTGTCTGAATGGTCACATTATTCCCTAGTTAGGGCACTATAAGAATAATAATAATCCAGTCTGTTTATGTAAGATCCAGCTAATAAACTGTATAAAGAAGTTGACTAAGTGAGTGTGACGTCACCCATAGCGTTCAGCTCCAGTCAAATGAAGCTCATCGAGGCTTTGCAGTTATAGGGGCCAATTTGGAGCCGAGTTCCATATTTGGAATTCTGACTGCGAGTATCATAGCAACCAAAGAGCCAATCTGTAGTGAGGCTGTTGAATGTAACGCCCCTTCCCGCCCGCACCGCTGGTTTAGCAGGGAGCAGGCGCTTAGCAACGCTGTCAAACAAACCTGTTGCTAACGCTAACGGGAGCGACCTCCGGGAAAGAAGGCGCCTGATTTGTCTGTTATTAATGTTCATATCTTGATTTACAGACACAATAGCGAAATAAAAACACCATGATCATGTAGAGCGGGTCAATACGAACATGTTAAGGCCAAAATGAGGGGGCTAGGGGCTAGGGTGGACATTCGAACACGGCCTCAGTCTAAAAATCGTTGTTAATGCATGAACTACCAGTGAGCTAGTCCTAAACTTGACAGCTGCTTTAATGTCACACATATTACTACAGTTTGAATAAATATAGTGATGCAAATTAAGCTGTTGGAAAATCAAAGTTCATTTGGGGATAATACAAGTAAAACGCCAAGGACTTAATCACATAACATTTCTTGAATAATGAATAATTTAAAATATATTACTATTATTGTATAAGATAAATGACTTACATCTTCTCCAGCCTCTCCAGGTTCACCCACCACACCCTAAGAATAACAATCATGAGAGCAAAAAGACATTCACAAAATAAGGTTCATTCAAAGCTTATGTGCCATTTTAAAAGCCATATTAATATTAGATTTTCCCTTCATTTGCATGATCCTCTATAGGAGCCATTGGACCCTATATCTATCTGGGGTTATTTATTATTACAAGAGATATTGGGGGAGCAGGAATACTCAAAAATAACACAGGCTGAGGTGCACTGCATTATTAAATCCTATTTCACCAGAACATAACAGAGGAATGTGCAATGCTTTCTCAAATCAAGAAAACAAAGCATGAATAGATGTATTATTTCATATATGAGGGAATGGGAATACCATATTAGAATTATGGGAATGCCATATTGTAATGCCATATTGGAATTATAATGAGTCTGTGGAAGATTCATAAATAGGCAGATTATAGTTAATACCAGGTAGGAATTGGGCAGCGTTATTATCTCTGGAATTACTGGGTCTGTGATAAAATGGTAAATGGTCACATTTCTATACAGAGCTTTTCCATCTTCAAGGCACCCAGTCACGCACACATTCATACAGCAGCGGACACAGACACTGGGGGCAAGGTGGGTTGAGTGTCTTGCCCAAGGACACAACGACAGTATTGTGGGAGCTGGAATCGCACCGCCAACTTGTGGGTCAGTGGATCTCACCGCTCAACCAGTGATGTTTATGTCAAGAGAGGGATTTTAACTACCAACCTTTGGATCAGTGGACAAACACTCAACTGAGCGACTGTCACCTACGCTCTACAAAATCTACAAAGTTCAACATCTTCTCAGTCAGCACATATAAGGTGACATTATTGTTTTCCCACTATATTTAATTATATAGATATATTCCTTTATCCACAAGATTAATATGTGGAGTGTGTGGACTCTATCCCTTATCTACGTTTGGGGAGTTTGGATTTAAAAAAAATAAATAAATAACTCAGTGCATTATACTGACCCTCTAACAGTGCTTCTCAAGTGCCACTTCACAAAATGCTTGGCTTTTTGTGGACCACCAGATCTAAACTAGGTCTATAACTTGACTAACCACACCTAGACTAAGACAAAAACACCAGAGGCAGCCTTTGAACCCGCACCATAGTTTGAGAAACAGAATGTAACACACAACCCAAAGCAGGAGTAGGGCATATTGACAAGTATAATATTTATGGGTAATATATTATATTATAAAAATCAATCAGAAATGGGATAAAACGTGCTTGTAAATGTCTTTGTGGAGGTTCATTCATTGCCCAAATACTGCAAAGACTGTACTTTATACTTATAACAGACTATGTGCTCTAATTCCAATTCTAATTTTGCACATCTCCAAAACGACAATTTCAATTATCTATTTTATAAAGTATCTCCCACCTCTACCTAAAGTGTAACAAAGTCTTCAAGCTAATGTAATCCTTGACCTTATCCTTAATCAGTCACATTATGAACTTACCCGTTCTCCTTTAGCACCGGGAGATCCTCTGTCTCCTCTGTCCCCCTAAAACAACATCAACCATCATGTTAAATCATTATGTTACCAGATATTTTGCTTATGTCCAAATCTACTGACTCACCTTTTCTCCAGGTGGGCCTGCGTCCCCTATTGGTCCGGCCAGAGTCTGACCGACGGGACCCTGAATTAAAATAAATCCCATGTAAAGTGCAGTCCTTTTTAAATAACCTGCTGTGTCAGATTAGCAGAGAGGTAAATGGGTTTAAATAGTGTTTAATTGAAGCTGAGGAGGAAGTTTCTGGCTGAATGTTAATGTATTTCGAAGTGACTCACCCGCTCTCCCTTGGGTCCCGGGGGTCCGGCTACAGCCTGAGAAACAGACATGAAATGAAAATTAGCTACCGGATCTATAAACGGAGGTCTGTTGAGTTTCTACTACGATGAAGTACTACAACTTGTCAGACTTAAGTGCTAAAAATCCATATATTTGTGGAGCACGTATGCTTCACAGTGGGGGCACGTAACAAAGTAAAAGTAGTAAAGTACTGTATTTAAGTATACATTTTAGGTATCTGTACATTTTCAAGTGGATACTTTTTACTTTTACTTCACTACATTTGAGAGCAGGTATCTGTACTTTCTACTGCTGGAAAGTCTGAGGGGTTTATGTTTATTTTTTTAACAATACAAAGAAGAACAGCTGGAAAAGAACTATCAATTCAATTATTTCTGTTGAACAAAATTCTGCATAAATCTGTATCAAAATCACTACACTTGAAGCTTTATTAGATCTCAAAATGTGCAAAATACTTTTACTTTTTACTCTTTAAGTACTTTAATAAGCGTAATTTTTCTTGTGATACTTTTACTTGAGTATTTCTTTGCTGTGGTATCTGTACTTTTACTTAAACAACTTGGAAAAGGGCCAGAGAGAGGGAAGGGCAACAGATAAATATTATCATATATCCGTTACTGACTCGAAAAAGAGAAAAAATTAAAAAATTAATCCCTAAAAAATGTCTCAAATTTCTTGGAGCTAAATTGTCTATTTCTTCTATTTTTTCATGGTTCATTCATTAGCGCCATTAGTATCATCGTCTGCTTCTTCTGAAAGTTCACACTTCATTGAAACTGATTACATCCACCTGACTCACTCAGAGCATGAAGGAGTGTCTTTTTGAATTCAAGAGAAAATTAATGAATCACAAAATGGTATGTCGTCATAGGAGCGAGAACAAGATTAGATTTTTATCACCAGCCAAGTTCCTGAATAAGGTTAATTGAGACAATCCAGTTACTGTAAAGACCCAGAAGAGCATTTAGCTGCCGTAGATAATGAGTTAACTGTTAAATATACACAGATACACACAGCCTTTTACTCCCTTATTCATTCCCCACAGGATCACAGTCATGGGAAGTAACACTTGTACATAACGACAAAAATATATATTCAGAATCATAGACTATATGAAGAAGTTGAGTAAGGAGCGTGACGTCGCCCGCAGCGTTCGGCTTCAGTCAAGACGACGCTAACAGTTAAAGGGGCGAATGTAGAGCAGAGTTTCATATTTGGAATTCCGCCCGCGAGTATCATAGCAACCAGAGAGCCCATTTGGAGCGAAGCTGTTGAAGGTAACGCCCCTTCCCGCCCGCAACGCTGTCAATCATGTAGACCAGGATCACGTAGAGCGAGTTAATGCGAACAGTTTAAGACCAAAACGAGCCTGACAGCAGCAGTTACTGAGAGAGGGGCCACAGTTTCCTAATATAAAGTGAATTGGAGCCAGAGTCGATGGAGCCGGAAGCGCGTCCATGATCACTTCCTGTTTGGAACGCGGCGGCGAGCAGGTTAGCGATGTCCATTTATATATACAGTCTATGCTCAGAATACACATCTTTTTGAGTATCTCGATACAGTTCCTCTTTCATTTAATAATATTCAAAATGAAGTTACTTTAATAAGATCAAAGAAATGCATTGTGGTACTTATTCACATAATTTAGTTTTCAAACTGCACGATATTGAGGAAAAAAAACCCCAAAAAAGTCCTGCATGTGCAATTTTTACTTCTTAAATTAGTGATAAATATAGGCCTGCCACAGTAACAAAATTTGAAGTTCGATATATTGCTGAAGTAAATATAGACGATAAACGATAATAATGCCTTACTTACTTCTTAAATTAGTGATAAATATAGTCCTGTCACGGTAACAATCACTTTCATACCAGGCAATGTGGGTGAAGTGTCTTGCCTAAGGACACAACGACAGAACTTGGTCCAAGTGGGAATCAGTCCTCCGACCTTTGGGTTGGGGGGATCAATTCTCAAACCACTGAGACACTGTCACCCAAATTGAAACCAACCATATTGGAACCAAACCATAAAGCAGAATTATCCCCAAAAAAGTATTCTATATGTACGATATATTTAAAAAAACATGAGCTGCAAAAAATAAATCGCCAAATGCAACACTTCAGTAGTTTGTTTGTGTCTATAATGAGTCATAGAAGCTCAAATCTCATTGTAGGACTGAAAAATAGCCAAAAATTGTACAAAGAAAAAGTACCCGAATAAAGTATAGTTCCATCTAACACATACTGAACGATAATTCGATATAGTATTTATTGTGACAGGCCTAGATAAATAAATACATAACAAACAGTACAATTTTATCCGTTTAAACATTTTGCCATGTTTTTACACTATACAATTATTGATTATTAATTAATGCAACTCAATGTGAAAGTATTCCAAGTCTTCAGAATACAGTACTCTAATTGATCCATGTGCTCATTCCAAAATACACCAGGTATTCAGTATTCTGTAACTAAATATATATTTCATAGTATTCCTCCCGACACTGCAGGCCACTAGTTCAAAAGGTAAATGGTCACACTTTTGTACAGCACTTTTCCACCTTCAAAGGAACTCAAAGCTCTTTACATCAAGGAACCACCCACCCATTCACAGACAGTGCGGGATGAGGTCGGTTAAGTGTCTTGCCCAAGGACACAACGACAGCATTCATCTGTGGGAAGTTTATGTCGAGAGTGGGATTCAAACCGCCAAACACTTGAGCAAACACTCTACCAACTGAGCTCCTGTCTCCCCACATATATATTTATATATACAGCCGACTTTACTAGAAGACGCCATCTGTCTCTGCCACTGTACAACGTCACATTCACATTTCAGCCATTTCTTTTCCATTTTTGTGACAAACACCCTCTTTTCCCGCTCCTCCGTGTGAAATATTACAACAGTTGTGGACCTATCAACTGCTGCTGTCACCTATTAATGTGTGTGTGTGTGTGCGAGAGAGAGAGAGGATCCAGGCCCTGTTATGAATCACCCCCTCCACCCCCCGACAGTGTTACCCTGTCCAAGGCATCCTGTCCAACACGCGTCGCAATTTGTGTCAATGTTTTTTTTATAACTGCGAGCCCACAATACATAATTCATGGCTGGTACTATCAACAAACAAAGGCTGCCGCGATTTCAATTCGACATCGTGAGGTAGGTAGGCAGCCCATAATAATCAGACCTCAAAGCAGTGTTTTGTGTTTTTGTGCTGGTACTATCAACAAACAAAGGCTGCCGCGATTTCAATTCGACATCGTGAGGTAGGTAGGCAGCCCATAATAATCAGACCTCAAAGCAGTGTTTTGTCCCTGTGGTATTAGCCGGAGGTGCAGGTGCAGAATGCAGTACACGCAGGAAGACGATGATTTGATGTTTTAAGCCACAATGAAACGTGCTCAACAGATTATCGTACGTACAGGATATTTTAAAAGACAAGGACAGTTGCGTGAGCTACGCATGAGCAGGTTGCTAATCACGTACTTTGATAAAATAAAAATGAAAGGAAATGTTCTAGCCTGTCCAGTCAATACAGATGCCTGGATTATTAACTCTGCCTGTAACATATAGATAAGAAAATCAGAACAAACATTATAAAATTTGTATATCAGCTGAAAGGGGAGATTTCTGGAACAGTTGTAGCCTTGACAGTACAATGAATTCTCGTGATTTTTGAGTGTTCCCAAACTCAAGGATCCATCTTGAATTGTTTGCGTATGATAGGTCCCGTACCGCTGAGACTGGCCAATCACAGGGAAGCATTGTGGTTCGGGGGGAAAACAGCGACGAACAAACCAAAACTAAAATGGCGACGCCGACAGACGTACTTCAGCCTGTCTAGTTGAAAGACTATTTTGTCTGTGAAAAACGTAGAGGGGAAACGTAAAGTTTGATTTTTTTCGACATGTTCCCCTGTTTCGATCGACGTCAAGTCTTTGTTTGAACGCTCCAATCACTGGCGCCGATCGCTTTCAGCAAGAGCCACGCCAGACTGATGTGTAGAACTTTATTCAGAGGACTACGCAAATTAGAACAGTTGTACAAATGAACTGGAATGAATTCTGAACGTTCCAGTTTAAAAATAAGTTTAAATGTGAAACTCTGAGCAGATACACGAATTCTGACCACTGTCTGCTGCATTAGACTTGAATCTGTCATTGTATAGTTTCCTTTTGTTTTGTTTTTTTATTATTTCTACTATCACAGCAAGGTAAAAACAAGGGCAGGCCGGATAATAAGCTTCAGCCGACACCTCTTCAGTCTCCTGCATGAAAATGTTACTGTTATGGGAGATTAAATACATATGTGTCTGAAATAAATGAATCAATCAAACAGAAACAAGGAGGGGCAGGCTACGACTTTGATGATGTATTCAACATATTAAGAGTAAAAGAAAAATTCAAATCTGCCAACTGGGCAAAAAGTTGTTGGAGTGAAGACGTTTCCCTGCTCATCCGAGACGCTTCTTCAGTTTTGGTCAGATTACTGGAGGACACCGTCTTATATCTACCTGAAACTACACTAAGGCTATCTGTTTTTTTGTTTTCCTTGTTTAGATATAGGTCTGAGGATGGAGTTATAAATAGGGGATAGATGATGTCTAAGGTCCCCGTTCCTGTTAAAAGAAGGATTGTCTTTCCTAAAAAATTGCTTCTTTAACTCCCCTCTCAGACTACTTCCTTTCTTCGGCTAAGAGCTGTACCTCACCATCTTCAGCCTGTTTCTGTCTTAAACTTTAAGACAGAAACTGGTTCACCCAAAGGACAAAACCCCGAGCCACGAACAAAGCAATGTGGTCTGCTCCATTCAGTGAAGTGAAGACTGCAGTGAGCGTTATATTGGAGAAACAAAACAGCCACTCCATAAAAGAAAGTACCAAAACCGTCATGAGACTTAAACCTAAACAAGGAAAACAGTAGTGTTAGCCAGTATGCTAATAGGTGTGAGAGCATCCATTAAGGGCCTGAATGATTATGCGAAATATGACTCAGGCACAGTTCACACTTTGGTAGCTCATCAGACCCGGCCAACAAACAGAAACTAAACAAATAGCTGCGTTAGTTTCAGTGTAGCTAGTGGCAGTGTCCACCAGGGATCTGACCAGAACCGAAGAAGCGGCTTGGATGAGCAGCGAAACGTCTTCACTCCTACAACTTTTTGTCCAGTTGACAGATTTAACTTCTGGCTTTTACTATGGATCAGACCTGGACGACTGAGGGATCACACAGACAACAGAGTAATAGTTATTTAATATGTGTACGGTAAACACATCGTAGCAGCCCCAAAGTGCCACTCGCGAACGCAAATGTTAAACTATCACACGGGAAACACTTTCATAGATTATTTGAAAAGGGCTTTGTTAGACTGGAGGCACCGGGGGCACATTATGCTTTGAAGACAACGCGGCCGTTTTACTCGTTGTTCCTCTTGTTTGAAAGGGTTATTCCAGCTAAAAACGTTTAAGATTATAAGGTTATGAAATAAAGAGTGAAAGTAGATACACTGGTGATTTTAATGAGTCTGTTTGTGACAAGTTTTATAACCTCGTATATTGCATTTTGTTTTTTCTTATAATGAGGCCTCAATGAAGTAACGTTTAAACGGAGGTTAGTCAGCGCATCTGAAGAGTGACTGCTACAAATGTTTTTTAAAGGGCCCATATTACGCTGTTTTCTGATCTATGTTATGTTGCTTCCTCATCACAAACAGACCTGGAGTTGTGTTTCGTTTCATTCACACATGTTTAACACACAAACCCTGCATATTTAGACTGAGTTCTTTTCTCAAACTGAAAACACTCTGTTCCACCGTGTGACGTCATGTGGTAATACAGGAAGTGCTCCACTGTGTTTTAAAACTCCATACAGCTTCACTAGAGTCATTTGGATAATTTCAACCATTGAATTACCAATTTCTACTGAACTAAAAGTAAAAGGGTAGCTGTTAACTACCACTACATGACATCACAAGGTGGAACAGAGCATTTTGAGCTTTGGAAATGTAGACGGACTAATAAACCAGGGTTACTCAAATGTGTGAATGAAACAAAACATAACTCCAGGTCTGTTTTTGAGGAGGTAACAACATAGCAAGAGTCCATTTTGTGTAATATAGAACCTTTAAACTAATTTAAATTATAAAAAATCGTAACCTTCTAAACCTTTTCAATCAAACACAAACAGAGCTCTTTTAATAGTTCCCTATGTTAACCCTGGTTCAAAACACAGCAGTAATTTGTCTGCATTGATATAGCTATAAATATGTATGACCTCGTCTGTCACTTTACCTTCACCTCTCTAAAATTAGACTAAAATACAATTCTCATTGACAGAATTGGCACGAGCGTCGTCAATCCGAGCCAATATCTATTAGCGCATGTCAGCAGCCTGGTCTCCTTTGGGTGTCAAAAACAAGGTGGTCTGTGGGAATGAGGAGAGGTCAGAGGTTAGGCTTAAGGGACTGAGGTTAGAACAGACAATAAACACTGGGGTCATAACACTACAACGCACTGGGATTTATGCAAAAACAACTATTTATGCAGAAAAAAAGTATTTTCTGGAGTATAAGTCGCACTGGAGTATAAGTCGCACCAGCCAAAAAATGCATAATAATGAAGAAAAAAACATATATTTCACATATAAATTGCATCTGAGTATAAGTCGCTCCCTCAGCCAAACTATGAAAAAAAGTGCAACTTATAGTCCAGAAAATACTAGGAAACAATGTATTTATATAAAGATAGATTCACTTGTTTAATTAAATAAATACGAAAAAAAATACCTTTGTACTTGGATGTGAGAGCGCTAGGAAAATCCGGTGCCACAGTGAGGCGCCAGTGACAAAAACAGTTGTTGTGTCCTTAGGCAAGACACTTCCCCCACATTGCCTAGTATGAACGTGGTGTGTGCCGTGTTGGTGGTAGTCAGAGGGGCCGATGTCGCAGATTGGCAACTGTCAGTTTGCCCCAGGGCAGCTGTGGCTACAATAGAAGCTTACCACCACCAGGTAAGTGAATAAATAATAGTTTTATTATTATTATTATTAAATCTTCATGTAACTCACTCACTGACTTCTTCTTTCTGCTGTTGTCCCACATAAATCCTTATAATCTCAATAAAATTATTAGTCTATTAATACAGGTTTTAGTCAACCAACAAAACGACTAAAGGAGAACAGCCCTAATAAAATCAGATACTAATCGATACCAATACTAGTATCAATATATATTAAAAAAATATAGGACACAATATGAACTTCCCTGAACAGTTCTAGAAAGATCTTGAGTTTTTTTAGACCTCAAGGTATAATACAGAAAGTACTATTATTCTGTGTTGAAAATGTTTTGCATTTTTTTATCATCACTGTGGTATCGAGGTGGTATCGAGGGTTTTCCTCAGTATTGAAATATAGTTTGAAGTTTTAGCATCATGATGCTACTAAGGTTGGAAAGATTTATGTTTAATTAAACTGTTTTTCAAAGTACTGCAGTTAGGCCTGTCAAAATGGTATTGATTCATGCTTCAGTAAATAATAATGAAGGACTGTAATGTTCTGGGGCTCAGTTTCTATCAATTATGCTTTATTTGCACAAGTGGAACAATTTTTCTTCTCCAGTTTGTCAACGATGAGCTCATTAAGAAGCAGCTTATGTTTTCTGTAGTTAATAATACGTATTTTCGGAGACAATGTACGGCACTTCGATTTGCAATTCTCATTTTAGAGCAGACTGAAACATTAACTGCAAAACATATACAAAAATCAGATGCGTTTCACAGCATTTTACTGAGACCTAAACTACAGATATTTCAACATTAATTTACCCATATTATTGTTACCTTCACAAGCATTTTTTAATTTGTAAAGAAGAAAATGTAACGTCATATACGAAATACCCTGCATGTCTTACAGTAAAATATACATGGGGGAAACAAGGAGGGCAACAAACGTCGACTCTGATCAAGGACGCAACGGAAATATGGAAACGTGCCCACGGGACCTTAAACCGGGACGAGGGGCCTTTTTACTCTCACACACCTGAGACACTGTCCTGAAGAAGTCGGGCTGCAGATGGCGCTGTCGTCCTGCCTCCACCGGTAGAAAGACAGCGGCAAAACCTGTTTAAACCAGCTGACCTGACACGCCACGGCAACATCACGTGACCACTCTGAGGAACAGCGCTAGAGGCAGTCGAAACTGTCAGGTATGGAGACAAACTAAACCTTGGTCTGGAAAAAGAATCTATTAAAATAAATTTACGGAAAACTAGATGAAACTTACTGAAATATTTGAAAGCAACAATTGAATGATAATAAAAATGGGGATAAAATTAAGTGTAAAGCTATGCCTATGTATTGTACAGGGTTAAAAAACAAATATCTTTTAAGGTTTATGTAAGACCAAACCTGAACTGCACCAGATATTGTACACACAAAATGGTTGGCTGGACAAAAATAACTAGTAGCAAACTAAAAAAACTCTTATTCCCTGGAGCGTTTGGAGCAGTCGGTTCTTAATAAACTGCGATAAACACTTGAGACAGCTGAAGTTTTTAAATAACTGCCTAATCCCTCCTCCAAATATTCACAAAACACTAGAGGATGTTTTCATAATCAGCACCGCGACTTTCAGCGCTCATTTAGCAAAGCCTTTTCCTCTCGACTGTTTCCTCCAAGAAATGCCACGGGACATCCTCTGCACCTCCTCTAATTTCATCCTCTGCACCTCCTCTAAGTTCATCCTCTGCACCTCAAAGTCTGTCCTCTGCACCTCCTCTAAGTTCATCCTCTGCACCTCAAAGTCTGTCCTCTGCACCTCCTCTAAGTTCATCCTCTGCACCTCAAAGTCTGTCCTCTGCACCTCCTCTAAGTCTGTCCTTTGCACCTCCTCTAAGTCTATCCTCTGCACCTCCTCTAAGTCTATCCTTTGCACCTCTAAGTCTGTCCTCTGCACCTCCTCTAAGTCTGTCCTTTGCACCTCCTCTAAGTCTATCCTCTGCACCTCCTCTAAGTCTATCCTTTGCACCTCTAAGTCTGTCCTCTGCACCTCCTCTAGGTTCATCCTCTGCACCTCCACTAAGCTCATCCTCTGCACCTCCTCTAGGTTCATCCTCTGCACCTCCTCTAAGCTCATCCTCTGCACCTCCTCTAAGTCCATCCTCTGCATCCCAAAGTCTGTCCTCTGCACCTCTATGTCTATCCTCTGCACCTCCTCTAAGTCTCTCCTCTGCACCTTCTCTAAGTCCATCCTCTGCACCCCAAAGTCTGTCCTCTGCACCTTCTCTAAGCCCATCCTCTGCACCTCCTCTAAGTCCATCCTCTGTACCCCAAAGTCTGTCCTCTGCACCTCTATGTCTATCCTCTGCACCTCTTCTAAGTCTATCCTCTACACCTCCTCTACGTTTATCCTCTGCATCTTCTGCACCTCATACCAGCTAACTTCATGTTCTGCTTCACTACATCCGTACGTCTCTTTGTTCTTCTATAGGAGGAGGTTACAAAAAGGTTAATAAATAATATTACAGACACGACAGAACTGAACCTGCTGCCGTCCTGAATGGTGAATTTGAAATGTTTGAAGGTTTGAAGTAAAACAAACAGACATGCAATTCGCCGATGAGTGTGTGTGTGTTTTATTTATGTTCTGTTTCATGGCACCGATCTGTCTTTTTTATATTCTGTGAATCAATACTTAAAGCCAATGTTATTTTGTTTTTGAAAAGAATAAACACAATTGAGATTGAGATCAATCAATATAAGGGGGAAAACATGATTATTATTTATTTTGTTGCCATAGCAGTCATTTTTAGTATATCAATCTCTACTTGTCATTACTATTCCACTCCCCTCAGAATAGTTTTCCATCAGTGTTACCAGAATGTCTTACAAATATATAGCTTTGGGCACATAGTCACAGAGCAATATCCAACCGCAACATTTGGACATAAAACTGCCCGAGGTCCATTTGAATGACCAGGACCCTGTGGGATTCTTCACATCAGGTCCTCGTTTAGTCCGGTGATGAGTTTGTGAATGATTCTCTGCCCCTGGGCTCCGGCTAAATACAACAGCACTATGTAATATACGTACGGTGAGAGATATATTAACGTTCGCTTATGGTTGCGCAATGTTGAGCAAATCTGAAATAACGGTAATACCACAGTCAACATGCCCACGCAATAATTATCCAATCATCACACTGACACACTAATGCAGCAACGCAAGCAAGGTGGGTGAGGTGTTTTGCCTGAGGACACAACGGTACGAAGTGCAAGTAACAGGAATTGAACCATAAACATTGAGATTAGTTGACATGTCTACAGAGATTTTGCAACTGGGACTAAAATTAAACTGGACGGGACACAACAAGAAACAGGACCAAACCAAGTCTACCAAGTGGCAAAATGTTCTTCCAGTCTTAAAATCTATACGCAAAGCACAATATTTAGTGTAACGGTATGAAACATTTAATATAAACCTACGTTGCTCTAATAATTTTGTATTAGTACTTTAAATATATTTTCATTTTATCACTATTTATACAGGGAAGGCCCAAATTCAAGTGTAGGACTAACCCTGTTATAAAATACATTTACAGTATTTTAGCTATTAAAAATAAAAGTAATTATGTTTATGTATATGTCCGTAAAGTTCTGTAACATGTAAACAATAAAAATGTCCACATAAAGGTGTTTTTCGTTGTGTTTTAGTTTAGATTTGTGACTCAGCGTTCACAACACGATTTGGTCTTGGTCTGGGTTTGAGCCCAGTTTAGTCCTGATGTAGACTTGGTTTGGTCCTGTTCTAGTCTTGGTTTAGTCTTGGTCTAGTCCAGGTTTAGTTCCAGTTTGGTCGCAGTTTAGCCCCAGTTTTAATATGGTCTATGTGCAAGTGTGAACCCACCAACAGTCTAATTAGTAAAACTACTTTGGTTAAAATTATGTCCAATTAGTGCCTGAGAATATCAACAATTTTCAACAATTAGTAAAGTTGCTGCGAATATTTTCCTCATTTTGTGCTGCGCGAGTCTGGAGTGGCCAAAATCGCATGCCAGAATAGTTGGTGAAGCTTTTGAACTGGCAGAACCATAGAAACAACATTTGGTGAGACGTGAGGCATTACAACAGCAGAACTAAGCTGGCAGCGGCTCCAAAGACCACAGAGCCCCATCTCACACAAGTCGACTGAAAGACAAACCATCAAATTCACGTCACCAAAATGTCCTTACTGACTTTGAAAAGTGAGTCTCTTTCTTTTCTTTAAACCCTGGATGTGCTTTTTCATTTGACTTCAATCCAACTGAGATTTACAAGACTCACTGAGACGACTTTGTAACTCATATTTTTTGACAGCAGCACAAAATGCAGAGTTTAAATGTCAAATTGCTATAGTGTTATTTTAATAGATTCTTTTTTCAAACCAAGGTTAAGTTTGTTTTCATACCCTACAGTTTGGGCTGCTCACTAGCGCTCTTCCTCAGAGTGGTCACATGAGTAAAAATGCCGGGTTTTTTACTCTCACACACCTGGGTTACTGTCCTGAAGAAGTCGGACTGCAGATGGCGCTGTCGTCCTGCCTCCACCGGTAGTAAGATAGCGTCAAAATATGTGTAAATCAGCCGACTGGACACGTCACAGCAACATCACGTGACCAGTCTGAGGAAGAGCGCTAAACTAAACCTTGGTCTGAAAAATAATTTATTCAAATAAATTAACGGAAGACCAGATGATGGCAGTTATAACCTTAATTAATACTTAATTTTTACTTTATTAAAAATGTGAAAACAGAACTAGATTATTTTAAATCGTTTGCAGCAGTTCAAAATTTATCGTCACTTTCCTAATGTATTCCAAGTACCGCATTTTCTGAACTATAAGTCGCACTTTTTTCATAGTTTGGCCGGGGGTGCGACTTATACTCAGATGCGATTTACATGTGAAATATATGTTTTTTTCTTCATTATTATGCATTTTTTGGCTGGTGCGACTTATACTCCGGAAAATACTGTATAATAATTATTCACAGTGACTTCCCAACTTTAAAAAGCCAGAGCAGAGTTTTTCCGTCATGCCATTGCTAACAACAACTAGCATGCTAACAGCCCTGCAGCCAGGCCCGTCGACAAAGTTTGGGGGCCTGGGGCAAGAACCTCACTAGCATGCTAACAGCCCTGCAGCCAGGCCCGTCGACAAAGTTTGGGGGCCTGGGGCAAGAAGCCTCACATGACCCCCCCTCTAATATAAATTAATAAGATGAAGGTCCAATTTTGGGCCCCTAAAACCCTGGGGCCCGGGACAACAGACCCCTTTGCCCCCCCCCGTCTACTCCCCTGCCTGCAGCATCACTTCCTGGTTCATTGGCGATAAAAATGCTTGTAATTTGAATTATTTATTCATCTTTATTTATACAGGAAGAGCCAATGAGAGCACTTAGACTCTCTTTTTCATGGGGGCCCTGTTTAAAATACAGAAAAAATACAAACAAAAAAACTAACAAAACAAATAAGTAAGTCAAAATATTAAAAACAGATGCGGATGTGAGTATAAAATTGACCCTCATTTTGACTCTAAGAGCTGCTTTTACATATCTGTGCAAATTTGACTTTATCACAAGAAAAAAAACAAACAAAAATAATAGCAATAAGGAATTCTATTAAAAATCCTTTATAACATGGCTATAAACATGAGTTATTTTGCTATTTTTTGGCATCATTTGACCACGAATTTCCTCTAACAAAAGCAAAATTGTAATATTTTAACGATAGATTTACATGAGCAGCTCATCTTGTCCTGACCTAATTAAATAGTCAATGGTGAACCGCTGCTATAGGCCCAGAATAACCATTGAAATTACTAATAAGGAAGGTTAATTTGATGAATGAATAAAGCAAGTTGTATGCATTTACTGATAAAATGTCAAAGTCACAAAGTAATTTCACTGTCCATAGAGTGTTTCTGCCCTCACCTTCCCAGGAGGACCACTGTCTCCCTGCTCTCCCTTCAGACCAGCCAGTCCCGGGGGTCCTGCGATCCCCTGGAGAGGAATAACAAAGTAAGGACACAGAGAGACAGTGTGTGGAAACAAACTCACAGTGGACAAGAGCAGGTTTATTCTGACACTTATGTTTTAAAGTGCACATACTACACAAAATAAACTTTTCTGAACTTTTAATCATGTTATAATGTTGTCGTCTTGTCAAAAACATACCTGGAGCTGTATTTTGTTTCATTCACTCTGATCTACTAATCCAAAACCTGGCATATGGCTTGTAATTGTGTTATAGATAAAATCCCGAGTTCTCCTACGCACTTTTTAAGCCCATGAATCATCATCGGACTCATTCTGCGGTCAAACTGTGTCCACAACAAACGTATGGCTGTATTTGCATAACATTCACAGGAGGATAAGGACTTCAATTATGAACTTCCTTTCTGACAACAGAGCGAGCTCCAGTGCCTAAATGCCTCATGGGAAACGGACGTGAAGTACATTTAGCACATGCAGAAATTATTTTAAGATAGAAAATGTGAAATAGTTATCCCGAGGTGGTAAAACTGAATTAAAACCACAAGAATGCATAATATATGTTCTTGAATGTAACTGTACCTGTTTTCCGGGGAGTCCTGGGATGCCCTCTTTACCCGGGACCCCATCTCGACCTGGGACCCCTGGTTTACCCGCTTCACCCTGTAACACACTCAGGCATTACAATATAAACCAGAGATGATAGTTCAAAGTTTGGTTGTAAAAACATCCTTATCTTTTCCATGTATTTATATCATTTTGTGGAATAGTTTTTTTATGTTCAGTTGTACATTGTGCGTCATATTATCTTTAATATGTTAAAGATCTGCACTTCATGGGTCCACCTTATTTGACGGAGTTACTGGAGCCATAAACTCCACCCAGAGCCCCGAGGTCAGCTGTGCCCAAAGCCAGGCTCAATACCAGAGGTGACGGAGCCTTTTCTATGGAACACGCCCTCTGCGGTGACGGAGCCTTTTCTATGGAACAGCGCCCTCTGCCTGTCAGATCCTCTCAATCTTTAATGCAGTTTAAGACTAGATTGAAATCCCACCTCTTCTCCCTGGCATTTAACACTAGGCAGGATATACAGGTGTTTTATTGTACTTTTCCTATGTATCTGTATATACGTTTATGTTTTTTTTTTCTTTTTTTACTTTTATGTGAAGCACTTTGTTCAGATGACGTTGTTTTAAATTAGCTTTACAAATAAACTTGACCTGAATTGAACAGAATAAACAGTGGCAGCTTATATCAAATACATGTTACTCAAATGGACTGATTTTGATTTTCAATGCAGGGTTTGGTCGAGGCCAGAGGCAGTGCAGGAAAATAGAAATTACATTTATTCATTCTAATGGGTAACCACTCACTAGAAAAAGACTTGACCAATCACCAACCGGCCTCATAATTTTCCACATTATGAGGCGATAAAAGCACCACTCATTTCTCTAAACACATTTTCAGGCCCTTAATTACTTTGTTTCAAAAATGGCCGAGCTCCAAATCATTTTATTTTTCCGATTTGGTGTTTGGTTTGTGCAGTACTCACCACCTGCCCGGGGAGTCCAGGGGGGCCTTGAGGACCCTGCACAGGGACAGAGAGGGGGGGAGAGAGGGGGAGAGAGGGAGAGAAAGAGCAAGAGAGAGTGGGAGTGAGAAGGGGGGGAGAGAGAGAGAGAAAGAACGAGAGGGAGAGAAAGAGAGGGGGGAGTGAGAGCGAGAGAGAGAAAGAGTGAAAGAGAGGGAGAGAGAGGGGGGGTGAGAGAGATAGAGGGAGAAGAGAAAAAGAGTGAAAGAGAGGGGCAGAGAGAGGGCATATGAGGGAGAGAGAGGGAGTGAGAAGGGAGAGGTGAGGGAGGGAGAGAGAGCGGGGAGTAAAAGAGCAAGAGAGAGGGAGAGAGAGAGAGGGGGAGGGAGGGACAGAGAGAGAAAGAATGAAAGAGAGGGAGATAAAGACAGAGATAGAGAGAGAGTGGGGGTGGAAGAAGGGGAGAGAGAGAACGTTAGAGAGGAAGAGAAAGACAGAGGGAGAATTGGAAGAAGGGGATGAAAGAGATAGAATGAAGGGGGTTAGACAGAAAGACAGAGGGAAAGATGAGAGAGGGAGAGAGGGGGAGTGAAAGCGAGAGAGAGAGAAAAGAAGGGGGGAGGGAGAAAGAGAGAGAGAGTGGGGGTGAAAAAGAGGGAAAGATGAGAGAGGGAGAGAGGGGGAGTGAAAGCGAGAGAGAGAGAAAAGAAGGGGGGAGGGAGGAAGAGAGAGAGAGTGGGGTGAAATAAGGGAAGAGAGAGAAAGTGAGAGATGAAGAGAGAGAGAGAATGTGAAAGAAGAGCATGAAAGAGAGAATGGAGGATGGATATAAAGACAGAGAGAGAGGGAAAGATGAAGATAAAAAGAAGCAAGAGAGAAATATATAGAAAGACAGAGTGAGGGCGAGAGAGTGAAAAAATACAAAAAACAAGACAGAGAGAAGGAGACAGTGATAAAGAGTGAAATAGGGAGAGGGAAGTGAAAGAGGAGCAGTTAGAGAGAGTGAAAGAGGAAGTGAAAGACAGAAAATATGAAAGAGATAGAAAGAAGGGGGTTGATAGAAAGAGAGGAAGAAAGATGGAAAGAGAGAGAAAGATTAAGATAAAAAAGAGGGAGAGAGAAAAATACAAAGACAGGGAGAGGGGAGAGAGAGGAAAAGAGAGAAAGAGAGTGAAAGACAAGTAAGTCGGTGGGGGCAGAAAGGCAGAGACAGACAGAGAAAGAGATAGAGAAAGACAAAGAAAAAGTGAAATAGACAGAGGAGTAGTAAGGAGGTGAGAGAGACAGAGAGAGTGAGAGAGGGAGAGAGAGAGAGAGAGAGAGAGAGAGAGAGAGAGAGAGAGAGAATTGTAATGAATTTCATGAAAAGAAATGTTTGTGCAGACAGAGAAACAGTGATTTATGAAGACATTTACCACAGCCCCGGGAGGTCCTGGGGGTCCTGGCAGACCGGTGCTGCCCTGGGCGCCCGGGGGACCCTGCACAAAGAGGAATGAAAGAAAAGAGGAACATAGGGTCTATTACCTGTCTGTGCACACATCAACCTACAACACAGACGGAATAACAATGGTCTGACCCAAGCACCAATAGTGGCATAAGATCTCGCAAAATAAAACTGCCCCAAGATCGTGCACACGTGAGAAAAATTTGGTTTGGACAGAAAAATGGTTATTGCTGGTTTGTTACATCTCTTACAAAGCCACAGTTCCAAAAAGTATAAACATAAAATAAATATAAAAATTGTAAGGCCAAAATTGTGGACTAACCGCACAATTTCTTTATTATAAATTATGTAAAAATCTTGTCTTGTTGTCGTGGAAACTGCCTCTCGTCCTGCCCGTGGTAGAAGCAGTAGCAGCAGAAAATCATTATAAGAAATAGTTGCAATAGAGATCGGGATTGAACTTATTAAACATTTAAACATTCTTAAAAATCCAACATCATTCTTGTATCTTTATTGTTTGTTATAAATCACATTTTTATCATTTTTACCATTTCTTTTTCCTCTCCATTTCCAAATAGAGCGTTTATAAAATTACATTATATTAACCCATGTTTCTTTTATATGAAGCTTAATTTTGCACATTCTTATTGTAAAACTGTATTGTCATCTCTCCAGAAAAAGGTCACGGTTTTGACAATCTGCTTTGGTCAATCAAAAGTTTTGCGTGTTCACCTAAACAGAGGAGTCGAATATTATGCATTAGATTTAACCAGCTTCGTAGCACATTATTAGTAAATTTCTTTTCTTTCTTACAGTAGGAAGCCTCGCCACACAATAACCAAACAATATACAGGTAAAAACATAGACTGTATAAAGAAGTGGACTAAGGGAGTGTGACGTCACCCATAGTGTTCAGCTCCAGACAGATAAAGCTCGTCAAGGCCAGAGCAGTTATAGGGGCGAATTTGGAACTGAGTTATATATTTGGAATTACGGCCACGAGTATCACAGCAACCAAAGAGCCAATACGGAGCGAGGCAGGTTGCAAAGTGAAAGCGCAATTTTTGTTTTATTTCTTTATTCTTAAACCTTGTGTTAAATACTATGTGTACAAACATTGAGGTGAACTTGTTTCTCAGTAAGAATGTGACACATGCTTATTTTAAGATGTCTACACTGGAACCCGTTACTTCAGTTACATGATACGGCTCTTCGTCTTCAGGTTGACAAGAGGCCTTGTAATACACCTTTCAATGACTGCATGAATCCTTTTAGTGACGTATTCTACTTTCCTGAAAACAGTTAACGGTGTATCCATTTAGGACCTTATACGGACAGTATGTAAATTTAGTTTAAGTCCTTACCTTTCTCAGACTATAAGTACTGGACAACTTCCTTGAACTGTAACACAAACGCACGTGCCTGTGTCTGTAACTTTCACCCATCTCATGAGATAAACCTTCTTTCAACTCTCTACCCGGTCTGCAATCGCTTCCTTCACCATTACACAAAGATAACAGCCCTTCCCACCCACACCGCTGGTTTAGCAGGGAGCAGTCACTTAGCAAAGGCTGTCAATCAAACTTGTTGTTAAAACTAGCGGGAGCGACTCGGGGGAAAGAAGGCGCCTGATTTGTCTGTTATTAACGTTCATATCTTGATTTACAGACACAATAGCGAAATAAAAACACCAGGACCACGTAGAGACGATAATGACGAGTCTGACAGCAGCGGTTACGGAGAGAGGGGCCACAGTTTTTCAATGTAAAGTGAACTGGAGCCAGATGGAAGCGCGCCCACGATCACTTCTTATTTGGAACGCGGTGGCTAGCAGGTTAGCTATGTCCATTTACTGTATTTATACAGTCTATGAGTAAAAACAGCCTGAGTTCTTGAGTAGTTTACATCTTTCTCCATTAGTTTACTATTACTGGCAGGTTGGTTGAGATGTGACGACACCCCTGATCTTTGTAGTAAAAGTAACATTTTGATACCTGAGTAATATTAATGTAAAATAACAGTACACTTACTTGGCTACTCTACCCACCCTTGTATAGTTTTTTTGTAATAGTTAATAGCAAGAGCAAATATAGTATTAAATTGCATTGGTAGCAGTAGAAACAGACACAGTAGTACAAGTAGCAACTGTGGATATAGTAATAAGTATTTGTATGATGTTGTTTTTATTCTGAGGTATAGTGTTTTTACCGGTACTCCAACGCCTGGCTCTCCCTGAGTTCCCTGAAAAACAAAACATTTCATGAATCAACAACAGTTAATTTAGTGCAATAAAAATAGAAAACCAACATTATCATCATCATCATCATCATCCCCCATCAGAGGAGCTCACCTTCACACCTGGAGCTCCGGGGGGACCATTGGGACCCAGAGGACCCTGGTTTAAACACACAAACCATAAACTGTTAATGAGCAGAGCAATAACTACATGATTCACTGTTTGTACAGGGAACATATTGTGTATGAAATTAACTTTTATGAGCTGTTAACCATGATACAGATGTTATAATGGCGTTTCATCATTAGCTCACTCAGAGTTATATTTCAATTGGTACAGGTTTGTGATCTTGTTTTGTCCTGCATTCGAGTGCTAATAAAAAATCTGTTTCACCTGCTCCCTGTCTCCGCCCAGTGCTCTGTATTTATCTGGGATTATTCCAGAAATTCAGGTCTGTGTCATACATGTAGGGTTCAAAAATATCACATAACAATTTTAACAATAAAAATGTGTAAATAACAATCTGCTGCTTGCGATGGTGAAATTTCTTTATGAAGTCTGGGCCTATCAGTTCTACAGTTTTGAACAGGAACTCAATGGACCTGTTTAAGCTGCTTTAGCTCTTTTCTACAGTTAAAATGAGCAAAATGTACAATGATTATTACACTTGTTATGGTTTAATAAATATCCCATAACATCATAATATGTCTCCTTTAAGCACTTACAGTTGGTCCTCGGA
>KN485196.1:25026-40778 GCA_000787095.1 Periophthalmodon schlosseri | reverse complement strand
TACAAAACAGACAAAAATTAGACAAAAAATACACTTAATACATGGTGTAAAAATATATATATTTATCTAACATATGTGTACATATGTGTAAAACATGTAAACACATAAATGCCGACAGAGACAACATATAAAAGGCCCTGTACTAAGAAGCAGGATCAGTTTACCCCGAATACTCCATATTATATTGTTCTAAAGTTCTTTGTATTTAGTGTATAATATATTGCACTTAACTTCACATTTTTATTCTGTGGATGTGTGTTTTAAAATAAATTTTGATAATTTTTCCCATTACCTTGTCCCATTTCTACTGTGTTTAATTGTGCAACTGAGCTTTTGTAAAAAATTATATTTCAGGAAACAAAAAAATCACATTATATTAAGTTATGTATCTAGTAGAATGGTTTTTCAAACTTTTCATGTCAAGTACCACCAACGGAAATATTTGGATTTCCAAGTACCACTAGATCTAAACCATAGACCAGGGGTCACCAACACGGAGGCCGGTTCTAAAAATAGCACAACTCACTAGTGAGCTGCAGCTAAAATTAAATTTTATTCTGTTGCTATTTTTTTTTTGATCACCCTTGCATTTATATAGATTTAAAAATGACAATATCTTAAAAATATTTTCAGGTGAACTCTGACCTGCTCTAGTTCAAAGGTTAGTATTGTGCATGTGACAAAACTAGTGCTTGTGGATAGTAAGCACACGGGCGCTGTGAAGATGATTCTTACCCCATGGCAGAAAAAAGAAAGAAAATGTTTCACTTTCACAACGAATGGGAAGAAGAGTTCTTTTTTACGACTGTAAAAGAAACCTGCGTGTGTCTCATTTGTGGGGCGACTGTGGTGACGGCAAAGCGGCACAATGCGGAAAGACGCTTCACTACGTGTCACAACTGCTACCATGCTAATACCATGCTAATACCATGCTAATACCATGCTAATACCATGCTAATACCATGCTAATACCATGCTAATACCATGCTAATACCATGCTAATACCATGCTAATACCATGCTAATACCATGCTAATACCATGCTAATACCATGCTAATACCATGCTAATACCATGCTAATACCATGCTAATACCATGCTAATACCATGCTAATACCATCTAACTACTCACCTGGAAGCGCACTACGCGCAGAAAAAGCCTGTGAACTAAAGGCAGCTTTGGGTGAGCAACAGTCTTTTTTCATGAGACTGGCAAAAAAGTCACAAAAAGCAACTGAGATTTATTTAAAAATATGTAAGTTGATTTTTCTTTAACATTACATAATTGATAACTTTTTGAAACATGGTGCAACATAGTTCATGTTTTGTTAAAATGGTTTGTCAGTGGATAGTGAAAATGGGACATTTTTCCTTTGAGATGTAGTGATGTAGGTGTCACATGAAAATTTAAATTCAATTACTGAGATGAATAAAGTTAAAATGCTGAATATTGATATCTGCTTCCCACCTTGCTGTTATTGTTGATAATTATAGTGAGAAATCATTAACATGATCAGTGTCTTCACGCCGATGATTATCATTATTAATAATGTATAACTAAAGGCAAACTGAGCAAATTTGTTATTTCAGAAGAATCAATCTGGTCGCCCTTTGTGTGACTCAGTGCCCATGAAGTAGCTCTCAGTTTCAAAAAGGTTGGTGACCCCTGCCATAGACTGTGTAAAGAAGTGGACTGAGGGAGTGTGATGTCACCCACAGCGTTCGGCTCCAGTTAAATGAAGCTCATTAAGGTTAGCAGTTATGGGGCGAACTTGGAGCCGATTTCCATATTTGGAATTCTGACCGTGAGTATCTTAGCAAGAGCCAATCCGGAGCAAGGCTGTTGAAGGTAATGTCCCTTCCCGTCCGCTAGTTTAGAAGGGGGCGTGCGCTTAGCAACGCTGTCAATCAAACTTGTCAGTAACGCTAGCGGGAGTGACCTTGGGGAAAGAAGGCGCCTCATTGGTCTATTACTAATGTTTATATCTTGTTTTAGCCAATAGCCAAATAAAAACAACAGGATCATGTAGTGCAGATTAATACCAACATTCTAAGACCAAAATGACGAGCCTGACAGTAGCAGTTACACAGAGAGGGGCGACAGTTTTTCAATGTAAAGTGAATTGGAATCAGAGTCGATGGAGCCGGAAGTGCACCCATGCTCACTTCCTATTTGGAATGTGACAGCTAGCAGATTTGCTATGTCCAATATATATATACAGTCTATGATCTAAACCCAGACTTTATCAGGCCTAACCAAGACTAAATAATGCCTAAAATGAGACTAAACCACTGATAAGGTAGTTCTAAATAGTGATTAACTGAAAACATTTACACAGGTTTGCCTCCAATACTGCAGAGGGCGCTGTGTACAACCACAGGCACATGTCCCACAGCTTGAGAAACACTGATGTAGAGGTAAATTTTCCAAAGGTTTATTGTTGAAATGTAATGTCATCTCTCTACAACAGCCATGGTTTTAACAATCTGCTTTGGTCAGACACAAGTTTTGTATAAAGTATAAACAGAAGAGTAATACATGGGGTAGATTTAACCAGCTTCGTAGCACAAGGACAAGTTTACCCATAAAAACATAGACACAACATAACAGACTCCACACAGACGCACGACACATGTAAATAATGACACAGCACAGACAGACTCACACAGTTAAGCTGCAGAATCGATGTGGGAGCGACACAGTAAACACACAACAGGAGGCAGCTGCATGCGCGATAAGAGCCGCAACAACTCACTACAACTAAACCCAAAGCAGTGGGCTATTTCCCAACTGTTTTACACTGAAATACGCCAACAGATAGGGTTTGGTACATCAGCTGACGTTTCTTGAGTTGTTTAGTGAATTAATCGGTCGATGGTGTGTTAGTCTACCAAATTTTTACTATACAGATTTATATGGACCACAGCAGAAAGGAGAATGCGCGTTATCCTTTAAAATACATATCTCGGAATTATGTGACAGTTTGAAATTAAAATGATCGGTTTATTACAGAAACAAATCTTGTATCCGGTTAAATTACAGAAAAGGAATTGTTCAAGCAATCTTTCTATCTGTACTGGATTATGGAGATATAATCTACAAGCAGATTTTAGCCTTTACTTTGAAACCTTTAGATTCACTCTTTCACTCAGCTCTTTGTTTCATAACAGGTGATGAATTTAAAACCCTGTCACTCTATGAAAAAGTAGGTTCGCCATCGCTATGTGTCAGTAGAGAACAACACTGTGTAAAATGTATTGTATTTATAAGGGACTACGACGATAGACTGCCTGAATATCTCGCTTGTTTGTTGAACTTTGATACAGGAACTTTTAATACAAGATCTCATGATAGTTAGGATAGATAGGACAAACCGCACCGGAAATGAAATGGGGGAAAAAAAACGTATGGTTATTTTGCTTCACAAAAATTAAATATATTTCAAGGATATGCAAAACTGAATACACTGGTGCCACAAATGCAATTTAATAATCCGGTGATAAACGTTTATACTCGCACCTGCTCCTGTTTTTAATGTTTTAAATGGACTTATTTGTTTAGTTTGTATTTGTCTCTACTTGAACAGGGGACTCATGACAAGGAAGCTCTCATTGGGCTCTCCCTAAATAAAGATAAAATAAATGAATAAACGTAGTGAGTTAGCTGGAGTTTGGGAGTCACTGGATCGTTTATTCTGTCTTCTCACTTATAAAGAAGCTGTCTACTAGCACTAGATTGTTTTTAGTCAATCAAGAATTTATTTAATCAACAACAGCCCTACCAATTTAATACCTCCATCTGAAAATTCTAGATGTTTCCTTCCCTTTTACACTTTTTATAGGGGCATTATGTAACTGTTCTGATATGGGGCTCCACCACATGCTTGTCTCTATGTGTCAGTTTCTTAGTCTCAGTTTCTGAAAATAATTATTTTTAAATCTTTAACATTATATCTTTTATTTTTGTCTTTGCCACATTCTCTGCCACATCTTCTCTGTCAAAACCTGCACAGGTGTGAACAATCGGAAAGAAATCAGATCACTCGCATCAGATATAACTGTTTACATGACATTTAAACAATCTGATAACTGCAGGTTTATTTTTTTACACATTTAAAGGGGCACTGTGTAACTTTTCTGGTGGGGGTCCGCCACCTGCTTCGCTCCATGGGGATGTTGTCCCTTTGCTTTGAATTTCCTGTGCTATGGCAGTAATCTTGCATGAATTCTTGCATTCAGTTCATTAATACAGGTATTTTTATTACTCAAAAATACCTTAAATACATGTATTCTTACTGTGAGGGCGGTCGCTCTATCCATGGGTTTCAGAATGATGAAAAATTAGCAATTAATAATATCTCTTCAATGGTGAAAGGTCCTCAAAATGTCACATATAAACCCATGAATGCATCCGAGCTACAGCTTGTCTCCTTGGAGATTAATACATTTACAGTGGAACAATCCAAGCGAGGAAATAACATATTCATGAAGTAAATAGGTGACGGGTCAACCTTTAGAAAAATTACATAGTGAACCTTTAAACCAGGTCACATGATCACATTTTTATATTGCGCTTTTCCACCTTCAAGACTCTCAAAGCACTTTACATCAAGGAACCACTCACCCATTCACACACACATTCATACACCAGTGCACGCAGACACTGGGGGCGAGGCGGGTTAAGTGTCTTGCTCAAGGAAACAACGGCAGTACTCATTTGTGGGAGCTGGAATCGCACCGCCAACCTGTGGGTCAGTGGATACACACTCTACCAACTGAGCTACTCTCGCCCCAGGACCAGGATTTTATTTTATTTATTCGAGTTTTCGAGTTTGACGGTTGGAGGACAGGTGGTCTGCATTAATATTTCATGAGGGGGAGATGATCTGGCATATATCTGTGAAGCCTGTGAGAATGTTCCCAATACAAATGAATTAAGATTAAAGAGGAGAGCGAGCCTGAAGCTACATGGCACTGTGCAAATCCATATGATGAACGTCTGCTGTGGTTCGCTGGAGTCAGCTGCCTTCTCTACGGCCCAAGTCTCTACTTTCAATCCAACAGCTACTGGGAGAAGAAGCAAAGGACAAGCTGGGAATCAAACCTTGGATTTTTGCTGTGAGGAAAGAGAGCTAACCACTCTGCCACTGTGCAAACGTAATAGAGGTGACGGTTATGGTTGCTGTAGTAGAAGCTGTTACAGTTTTTATGAATGAGTTAAAGGTGCACTGTGTAACTTTACTGGTAAGAAAATGCTATTGCTTCGCCTGGATGTTCCACAGTATTATCAGATATCATTATTATTATTATCACATGAATCTGTGTAAGATTTGTTGAATTGCGGGTGTTTTTATAGCTTAGTAATATCTTGAAAAAAGTGTAGCCCTACTGAACGGTGATGCCTCTCCACAGATCTGATCTGTAACTTGGCCTGCTTGTCTCCACGAAGATAAATGCCATACTGTGGAGCAATATAAGGAAAGCAAAAACATGTCCATGGAGTTAAGCAGGCAATGTATCCTGCATTAGAAAGGTTACGCAGCAACTACGGGTTTTCTGTGTGGTCCATTCATATAATGACAATCACTTACAAGCTGAGCCAACGACTGTCTATATTTATCATGAGAGCAGCATGTCTTTGTTGAATAAAAGCCTCCCTAAAGATCCAGTTCTTCTTCTGTCCCAAACCATATCACAACATCTACCAGGCACCCACCCATCCCTCCAGAGCAGAAGCCCAAGCCAACCTACCGGTCTGCCCAGCACTCCAGGGAACCCAGGCAGCCCCTACAGAAGAGGAGAGAGGAGGACAGAGGGGGACAGAGGAGGGGACAGAGGAGGGGACAGAGGAGAAGTGAGGAACAACATAAAAAAGGAAATGGACATAAGAGACAGAGTTAGCTGCAGTTCGCGATGAGTGAAGCTTTGGCCGCAGAGGTGGAGGACAGAGCTCCACAGGTAGAGGGCAGGTGCAGTGTGACCTCTGAGTGACCTCTGTGTGACCTCTGTGTGACCTCTGCTACAGGTTACTCACTATTTGGCCTTGAGGACCCGGGGGCCCTTTGAGGCCCTGCTCCAGAGTAGACACAGCGACAAAGAAACACAAATGAAACAGTTATCCTCCCTCTTTTACATCATATACTTATTTTAAAATATACACCAGGACTTACTGTGAAGCCAAAACATTTAGTTACACATAGGATAACTGTAACTAAGATTATTTCAAAGTTTCACAAGCCATTTCATAGTCTCAAACATGATTAAAAATGTAATGTTAATAGTATTCATTAGTGCTTAAGAAGGTATTTCACAATGCAACTGAATTAAAACAAAATGTCAAAAACTAAAAAAGTATCCTTATAAAAATACTTGAGGCAGACTTACCGGTTTCCCGTCCTGACCGGGTTTACCTGGCTCCCCGGGAATACCCTAAAAAAAAACAAAAAAAAAACTCTTCAATGTAACCTACATATGGTACATTATAAACCACCCATTCAGATATGTCATTATGTCTGTGTGTGGACTCACCTGTGAACCATCGCGTCCTCTCTCTCCTGCTTCTCCTCTGTCCCCTTTGTTACCTTGAGGTCCGGCAAAACCCTGAAGATTTATAACACCATATGGTCACAGCTGAACACGTGACAAAAATATGACAAAGTCCCTGTACCCTGTCTCCTTTAGGTCCTGGAACTCCTGCAGCACCTGGCTCTCCTTTCTGTCCCACGGCTCCGGGAGGGCCTCTGACACCCGGAGTCCCAGCCACCATTGAATCAGCAGAAGCTCCCTGCAGCGTACACATACAAGGACTTTAATGTTTATAATACGCATGCATTGTCCAGACTAAAACTACTACCTTATATAAAATGAGTAGACGCACAGCAATTACTATATTGACTGAAGCTGGAACAATATTTGAATAATTCACATCTGGGACTCATTCATGATACTAACTACGTTTTGTTTTTTCATATTATTGGCTTAAAATGAATGGAAATATCATGGAATAGGGTTTTTGGGTCACTCACATAAGGTAGTTTCAAATGCAGTAATAGAAGCCGTACTTAACTAAAAATAGTACGTAGGCTGGGCTATATGATAAGAAAAGTATCGCATTTATTTTTTCATCATATTGTTCAATCCAATCAATTTTAATTAGTCTTATTAAAACAAATAAAAACTTTCCGGAACATTAACCAGGAGTGTTGTTGCCATGATAAAAGTAGGTTTTTTCCCTCCAAAGTTCCTTCTACTCCAAACCACATGCTTTTACTTTACACGATTGGCCATTGACCTTTCGATTAAAAAGTCCCAACTTGATCATTGACGATAAGAAATGACTGAATTTCAATCTGTATTAAAATTTGATTAATTGAGATGGGAACAAGGATTAGCTGAGATGGGAGAAAAGGCTTTTGGCTGTTTTGCTTCACAAAAATTGAATATATTTCAAGGACAGGCAAAATTGGATACTTTGGTGCAACAATCGCAGTGGAATAATCTGTTAATGAACTTTTGTACACACACCTGCACCGGTTTTTAATGTTTTTAAGGTTTTATATGAACTTTTATACTTTGTTTTGTTTGTTTTATTTTGTATTGTATTTTGAACAGGGCACCCATGAAAAAGAGTCTTAAGTGCTCTCATTGGGTCTCCCTGTATAAATAAACATAAATAATTAATTGCACAGGTTTTATAGTAAGTGTATATAAGTAGAAGCATCAGTCCCTTTAATGGTGGAATCTGGACTGGACAGTACTGAACTTTTACTCAAGTACAAGTAAATGTATTCAGTACTTAAAGATAGTAAAAGCCAAAGTTAAATCTGTCAACTGGACAAAAAGTTGTAGGAGTGAAGACGTTTGGCTGCTCATCCAAGCCGCTTCTTCAGTTCTGGTCAGATCCTGGTGGACAACTGGTGAAGACGTTTGGCTGCTCATCCAAGCCGCTTCTTCAGTTCTGGTCAGATCACTGGTGGACACTGTCTTATATCTGTCTGAAGGGAGGAGCTAACTACCCTGAAACTGTAAACAGCTATTGTTTACAGTTTCAGCCTAATGGGCCAACATTCAGCCTTAATGGGCCAGGCTAGTTCTATTGTTCTCTTTGTTTCCTTTGTTTCCTTTGTTTGCTTTGGGTCTGAGGATGGAGTTGTAAATGGGAGACAGGTGATGTCTAAGGCCCCCATTCCTGTTCAAGGAAGGATTGTCTTAAAGATAAAGATAAAGATTACTTAAAGATACATTATGTAACTTTTCTCATGGAGAGTACACCACGTGCTTGTCTCCATGGTTATGTTATTACTTGACTTGAAATGTTCATTCAATATATTCATCTCTATTTAGACAAACAGATGATGCCACCTCACCAAGTTACAGGTCACATCTGCGGAGAGGTGTTTTTCAAGGTAATTTTGGGAACTAAAAACAGCTGTAACTAAATAAATATATAGGTTAGGAACATTCCAGGCAAAGCACAAACAGGTCCATATATATGTAACAAAACACATTTAATTAATTAGTTAATTAAATAATATCTTGAGGTCATTTTTAGAGTGCACAGAACTGTCTACTACCCAAAACCATATCCAGAGACTTCACTCCTTGTGTGTCCAGCGTTAAACCAAGCCTCTTATTAAGGATTCTCTGTGTTATTACTATGGAGGAGAGAGTCTCACCTTCTGACCTGGAGGGCCAGCTGGTCCTGTTAACCCGACGTTGCCCTGTTTAACACAAGAAATGTTCACTCCGCTCTTAATTAAAGACGATGAATTTATGGATGTAGTTCATGAGGCACTTACCGTTTCACCTTTGTCCCCTTTCTCGCCTCTGTCTCCCTGCACAGAAAACAGGCAGTGGGTAAATAAAAACATGACACAAGCAGAGAAAATAGCTCACAACAATTGGTTTAAGATATATTTAATTTGCATTTGAATTAGATGTTGATGACAAAGAATTAAAACAATACTACAAATAAATGATTACTCTTTGAACTCAGCATTCGTACATTTCAGCTGATTATCTCTGGATTTCAGAATAATGAAAATTAGGACCATTCCCATAACCATTTACAATTCAAAACAAATTATTATATATTTTGAATGGGGAAAAAGCTCTCAAAATTTGGCATATAACACGAAGCTGAAAACCATTAACAGGCGCCATTTTGAGTACTTTTCACCATTCAAAAGATAGAATATTTCAGCTGAGTATCCATGGGTTTCAGAATGATGAAAAATTTGAACCATTCCCATAACCATTTACAATTCCAAACAAATTATTATATATTTTGAACAGGGAAAAAGCTCTCAAAATTTGGCATATAACAGGAACCTGAAACCCATTAATAGACGCCATTTTGAGTACTTTTCACCATTCAAAAGATAGAATATTGCTACGGCAACAGTGCTAATATTTCATCACTCTGAAAACCACACATAGCAAGTTAGCATATTCAGTTAGCTCTATATGTCGACTATTGATTAATTCAAATTTAATCAGAAAAATCTATCCAATTTATGGACTCATCATGGTGATAGTGTTTATCTCAGTTAGATGAAGTTCATTCTGGACATTGATCAATTAAAAAGGGGGGGAAATAAGTGCAGCCATCATTAATGTAAGATAGATTTAGTCTAACCTAAGATAGATTTAGTCTTGTATTTCTTGACCATCGGGATAAAGAACATTATATGGGCTACATCTCTTGACAAACCTTCAAAGAGGACAACAGGAAACATGTCATTTCTACTGGTCTGAACTTTCTGACTGATTGGATGCAGCAAGACTCCAAGTAGTAAAAAATATCTTAAAATCAAGCACAAAAAGGTCAAGGAAAAAAGTTTTCTAGGATAACAAACCTACAACTGTATTGATTGGAAGCCAGTGCAGTAACATCTCTGCCAGGCTGACAGCAAACAGCAAATTGTTGAATAAAATTGGAATATTTTGTCCTCACCTTTTCTCCAGGTCTCCCAGCCTCTCCCAGTTCTCCTGCTCGTCCCGGGACCCCAGGAATACCGGGTTTTCCAGGCTCTCCGGCAGGTCCCGCGGGTCCCTCTGGTCCCCTCTCCCCGATGGCTCTGCCTGGGGGTCCCGTGGCTCCGGCTGGTCCTCGCTCGCCCTGCTCTCCTTTAGGTCCTCTGTCTCCAGGGGAACCTCGAGGACCCTGGTACACAAAACAGGAATATATAAGCACATCTCACCGTGTTTGTTTACTATTTTTACGGTATTTCTTGATTCGATAAAATTATAATTACCGCAATACCTATTCTTCTTCTTTCTTCGTATAAAAACTATTGTTACAAATAATAAATAAAGTCTAAACAACATTATTCAGACATTTTAAATACTGTTCGGAAAAACAATGTCTGTTTTTTTGTGTTGACTTTTGGATTGATTGATTGCCCCTGAGGGTGTAAGCACTACTGCCCTCTGCTGGCGCACTGAGGAGTGGTTTAAATTAGATTAAATAGGGCTAAAAATAATTGCTACTGGCCTCAATGTAAGTGACGCAAATACGTGCGAAGAAACGATCATAATGAGTCTTTTGCGGCTATATGGAGCTCTTCCTGGATTACCACCTGATGATGTCACAAAGTAGCTCAGGGCATTTTAGGCTCCAGAGAGGGGGAAAACATTGGTGGATGAAAAACGTCTTTTTTTTTTTATAACAAATTATGTACATTTACAGAAAAAGAACACATCAGTTACCACATAACCTATAAAGACTGTCAGGATTCCTGTTTTTTCCTTGTGTTTCCGGTGCTGTCTCCACCCTTCCTTCTGTGTCTGTGTGGAGCTTGACGGAGAGTCTGGCACCACCCTCACCAATGGTTTCCACCCACTACTCACCTGCAGCCCATCGCCAATCAAGCTACAACCTCTGCAGTACAAAGACTCGGCTCATTCTTCCACAAGTTGCCGTATAGTCAGTTTATCCATCGTGACCCTGTTTTTGGACCAGACCCACAGACTCACAGACCCACAGACTCGCAGACCACCTCCGCCTCCGTGTTAATTTTTGAGTTCACTTGTCTGCACTTTTTTGATCCACCAGTCGTTACAACAAAAAACCAATGTCATATATATATACTGCACTATGGGCCTTCTTAGTTACAGCTTGTGTCTCTTACATCTTCCCCGCCTGGGCCCCTCAGTCCTGGGTCTCCTCTGTCTCCTTTGTCTCCTTTCTGGGGCTTCACTTCAGGACGAGCGACTTGGAGATCCTTCTTGTCCACCACCGTTTTCAGATCAGACACCTACAAAAATAGGGAAAACATTTTATACAATTTACATGGTTTACCAAAACAATTCACTGGGAAAATAAACAGAGTTATACTGTGTGAAAAAAAAGGACAGACCTTAAAAATCTGCATAAAAAATACTGGGAAACTTGGGAGCAACGTACTTCATTCAAAGTATTTAGCAACCCAAATAATAAATAAACATGTTTGCTTGTCATTTAGGTTGGACAATCACTTCTAATGGCTCCTACAACATTGGTATTCATATTAATTATGGCAAATCAGACGGCCAAAAACATAATGTATGCACAGAGAGGACAGATTGACATTAGCTAAATTACATAGTATTTAGAAAAGGCATGAGTGACGCACAGACTATTGTATAAATCCCACAAAAGGCCAATGCTCATTAGTTAATAATAAAAAGTGAATAAAATATAGAGCCAGACAACTTTGTAGTTCACCTATGGAGTTTTAAAGTTCATGAATAATAGAGCATTATTCTGGTCATAAAGTCTGTTATTGTATTTCACTTTGCCTTTGTCTATTAAGTAGCTAGTGCTGAACTGTCGAGACATTAGTTTGAGTTTTATATGGTAAATGGTCACACTTTATATAGCGCTTTTCCACCTTCAAGGCACTCAAAGCACTTCACATCCACTCACACAGGGGCGAGGAGGGTTAAGTGTTTTGCCCAAGGACACAAAAACAGTATTAATTTGCGGGAGCGAGACTTGCACCGCCAACCTGTGGGTCAGTGGATCTGACCGCTCAACCAATTGTTTATGTCGAGAGCAGGATTCAAACCGCCAACCTTTGGATCAGTGGACAAACACTCTACCAACTGAGCCACTGTCTGCCGCTTTAAGTTGAGTAAAGTGGACCACCAGCCAACAGGAACTTCTCCAGAGTCATATGAAAGGTTGCTATGTTCCTTCTTTTAAGTAGGACTAAATACCGTATTTTCCGGACTATAAGTCGCACGTTTGGCCGGGGGTGCGACTTATACTCAGATGCGATTATATGTGAAATATATGTGTTTTTTTATTCATTATTTTGCATTTTTTGGCTGGTGCGACTTATACTCAGGAAAATACGGTACTTAAACTCCACCCACAACCACATTCCAACTACAGCTGCTAAACTGGGCAGTACTGGGAGGACTAAAGAAAAGATTGAAGGGAGAGGAGGGGCGGGGTTTAGGGGCATAAAGAACAGTGTGATTGGTCCAACGCTCACTTCAAACTCCACCCGTTTGTAATCAGAAACATCTAATGAGGAGTCATCAACTACTAGAGATTGCAGAGGCCACTGAAGGCAGCACACACTTTTTTTCCCCAGAAAGCTGCAAATTTAGCATTTAGTTCTAATTTAAGTATAATAATCTATCTAAAATATAATCATGTCATTAATTCAGTAGAGAAAGAATATTGGCTGATTAAAGACAAACTGAAGTTATACACAGAATTACATTTTTTTAAAATTGTACATTACATACCAGGATCCCAAAGCCGGCCAGAGCTTTCTGTAAATCCTGTTGGAAGAAACATCAAACATGCAAAAATGAATATGCAGATGAGACTCTGTAGTTTATAATGTGATATAGTGACGTCATACCACTGCAGTCCCCGGTTTCCCTGGTGCTCCGTCCTCTCCCGGGTCTCCCTGTCCATCAAAAACAGTCAGTTTGTCAGAATTCAAATCAGAATGAACAATCTGAACGAATCTCATGTAAATGCAGCGGATATGACTTACAGCGTCACCTTTTGCACCAGGGGCTCCTCTCTCCCCCTGTTAGAAACACACTCATCAAAACACAGAGCCAAGTCCTCTTTCTATTCCACATACGTCTATGAGAACACAATTGTTTTTGTGGCTGTATATTCTTCTGTTCTAGTAACACTGTATTTTTAAAATTTACTCAACATACAATCATTTTAAACATGTTTACATTGTCTTATTTGGCTAATTTGACTAATATATGTTATTCTACTGCTGCTGTCCTTGAACTTTGCTGTTGCAACACTGCCATTCCCTCATGAGACAAATACAGTTTTTCTTGTCTCACTGTAATAATTATGAGAAACAAAAACACACACATGCTACTATCGATGGATCTGAGTTTTAGCATAGGCTTTGGGGTAATTTACTAATTAAATTTAAGCACACACTGATTGTGTCTGACTACTTGAAAACTTGTTCAGATCAACAATCTAAATCCCTTGTTTTCTTACAAGAAAAAGCATGCTCTATTTACAGCCTTTTCACCCTGACGATCCAAATTCTAATTGGTTGTTTCATCAATCATGAATATTGATGATTGATCAAAATGATACTGCTAACGGCACAGACCCTTCTGGTGTTTATAAACTGAATGAAGATTATTAGGGGTAGAGGCAGGTTTGGGGGATTGACCACCAATCACAGAAAATAGCTTATTTTACTTTAGATTCACTGCAGATAAACTAATAGGAGGAGGCGATATGAGACCCGTTCCTCCATGAAAGTAGATGGGTCTGGACATCCAGTCTATAGATAGACCGGTTCCTGATCTTTTAAAGCCGAGTTGGATCGATGAAGAGAAGAGGCGGACTCACGCGCTGCCCCGCTGCTCCTGGGATCCCTGGTACCCCCTGAAGGACAGAACAAGGACAGTGATAAAACGTGAGCGATAACGGAGAGGGGAGGGGCCCAGCGGGACGGCCCGGGAGAGGCAGATAAAACACATGTCACTGCTGATGCACAAGAGCTCTTCCAGATAACACAGACACAACACACTATACACTAACATTACATCTATATTATACACAGGAAAACATGAGGTAAGATAGTGGTTTGTGACAGAGGAACCAACTGTGTTTTTGTCATGTTAAAATGAACTTGAAGGTGACACTGGAATATCATTATAAAAGATTAATCAGATAAAGAGCTTTTTCTCCTCATGAGATGGGAGAGATTTTCTACTCTGTGACATGACCATAGATATTATCGTTCTTGGGTAGTGCTTTACTTTATAGCACAGTAATAAATGGACGGAAATAACACTGTAACTAAAATCGTAATTATGCTCATTTCATGGTTATTACTCATAATTCATATTTATTTATTTATTGTTTTTGTATATATTTATATGTTGCCTGGGACAGTGCATATTAAACACAAACCCTGCATTTAGGTTGAGTTCTTCTCTAAAACAGAAAACACTGTGTTACACCTTGTGATGTCATGTGGTAATACAGGAAGTGCTCCAGTGTGTTTTTAAACTCCATACACCGCCACTAGAATCATTTGGATAATTTCAGCTCTGGAATTGCCGATCGCTACTGAACTAAAGCTTAAAAGGAGCTGTTATCTTGAAAACTATCGCTTCATGACATCACAAGGTGGAACAGAGCATTTTGAGCTTTGGAGATGTAGACAGACTAATAATAAAGGCTTACTCAAACATGTATGAATCAAACAAAACACCACTCCAGGTCTGTTTTTGAGGAGGTAACAACATTATAACATGGCTTAAACTTCGCAAGAGTTAATTTTGTGTAATATAGAACCTTTAATGAACATACAGACACATGCATCCACCCGTCATTCATCATCACTCACTCTCACAAACACACTCTCATTCCTACACCAGTGTACTTCAACAGTGGAGGTAAGGTGGGTGTCTTGCCCAAGGACACAACAATATATGTACTAGTCCTAGACGGCGTGCCAACCGTGGAGTTTATGAACAAGCACTGCACCACTGTCGCCAATTTTTTATCTTACTTTATTCAAGGAACTATGACTGATCCTGAGCCAAGGCTGTTATTCCCAGGAAACATTTATCCCGGACCTTTCTACAAATCTGACCTGCATCTTGGCCTGGTATAAATAGTTAAGTTTAATGCCATACTGGGAAATAACCTGGGCAAACATCTCCATGGAGACAAGCAGGTGGCAGACTCTCCATAAGAAAAGTTCAGGTAATTACTTACTGTAAAATAATGAGTTTAAATGAGAGCCATGTCGAAGGTACAAGGACAACGACACTGTACACGACTGAGGCTGTCACTTACTGGACTGAGGCTGTCACTTACTGGACTGTCACTTACTGGACTGTCACTTACTGGACTGAGGCTGTCACTTACTGGACTGAGGCTGTCACTTACTGGAGTTCCTGGAGGCCCCTGAGGTCCTGGTATGGGAGCAGCTTCAACTCCTTTCACATAGACCATCTGAGACAGAGAGACAGAGAAAGAGAGAAACAGAGAGATGGAAAGAGAGAGAGACAGGGAGAGACAGAGAGAGAGAGAAAGGAAGAGAGAAAGAGAGAGAGAAAGAAAGGGAGGGAGAGAAGGAAAGAGAAAGAAAAAGAAAGAAAAGAAAGAGAGTGGAAGAGAGGTAGAGACTGGGAGAGTTGGAAGGAAAGAGTCCTAGAAAATGGAACACCAGAGCCCAGCCTGGATCTGTTTTTGTGGAGTATCTTATTAGTCAGGCTTCTCAGTGCGGTCTATGGGGAAAACAAGGTC
>KN485196.1:13509-25007 GCA_000787095.1 Periophthalmodon schlosseri | reverse complement strand
AAAGAGAGAGACAGAGAGAAACACAGACAGACAGAGAATGACAGTGAGAGAGACAAAGAGAAACAGAGAGTGACAAAGAGAGACAGAGCGAAACAGAGAGACAGAGAGAGAACAAGACAAAGAGAAACAGAGAGAGGAACAGAGAGAGACCGGAGAGAGAGAGAGAGAGAAGGAGAGAGACAAAGAGAAACAGAGAGAGACAGAGAGAGGTAAAGAGAGACAGAGAGAGATACAGAGAGACAGACAGAGAGAGACAGACAGAGAGAGAGAGAGTTAGAAACATGCACAAAATGATCCTTAATGCACTTACAGAGCAGAACGATACAGTCCCATTAAAGAACACAGATGGGTCAGTTATACAAGTCCTTATGACGGCGCTGTGGCCTTGTTACTCAGTTGGAGGTAATGTAAAGGGTAAGTATTAGACTGGATGAAGGACAAATATTTATCTTTTTTATATTTTTAGATAATACAATTTCTCTGACGTCATGTAACAAGCAAAACCAGTATAATCAAATATTTTCTTTCCTTTTTCATTCAAATTTACATTTTGGTAAGAGGCAACAAGTGACCCTGTATTTAATATAATGTTTGCTTTTGTTTTTGTTTATTTGACACATTTACTTTTCTACTGTTGTAAAAGTGCTTGAATACAAAGGAAAGTATAAAAAAAATCTGGACTATTTAAAAAGTTATACAAAAACAATGCCCACTAGTTTAGTTGAAAATATGTGATTTGTCATAATCACATAGGGCTTTTGTTCCTCCATCTCTCAAAGTTCAGCTCCATGTTTGTAAATAAAATGTCTTCACAGCAGTGCTCTTCAGTCGTACCTGTCCAGGAGGACCAACAGCTCCAGGGGGTCCTGCCGGTCCCGGGGGTCCTGCAGGGCCGGCGGGTCCAGCCAGGCCTCTGTCTCCCTTCAGTCCATCTCTCCCCTGGACAAAAACACAGATGAATACACCAGAAATAATACAACACAGGCTAGTGACATGCTAGGTTAATGTAACTTGATTTTCTCTTTTTAAAAAACATGATTTAGTTTGATTATTGGTACAGTGCCTATACATTAGATACATTGCATTCAAAACATGGATACATTTTTTATCAAATGCACATATTTTTACATTACATTTTTTTATATACCATACAACCAGAGCAATGACATTAACTTGTTGGTTCACTGGCCACTATGACAAGTCTTTCCAAAAGTTACTAACCAGTTATTATTCCCTTGCAACAACTTACAAAAACACACCAAATAAAATAAACCTTAATAAGATCTAGTTTTATCAAATACATAAGTAGATACTGTTAATTTGAACTCAACTCAGTGCTATTAACTACATAAACTAGATGCACTTTCAAGCAAAACAACTGCATCATATTCTATTTTAGGAAATCTCAACAAAAGACTAAACTGTTTAAAAAAAAAAAGCATTTTTCTATTTGGTTAGTGTTAATATAATATGTGAGCATCCCAATAATTCACAGTGATGAGTTTATAAGCACTTTTCACAACTTTCAGAGGCCAGAGCGCAGTGATGCAACGCTAACAACAACTAGCATGCTAATGAACACTTGCTCATTATTGGACAGTAAAATGCTTTCTAATAAGATGCAGACAACACGCAGCGGACATGTTTTGACCTCAAGAGCTTATACAATATATTGTTCAGACCAATCCCACATAACCAATCACACCATCATCCATTTTTGTGTTGTATTGTGTTTTTCACCTGTTTTAATGTTTTTAACTCGTTCTGTACAGTGTCTTTGGGTGTTTTGAAAGGCACTTATAAATAAAATGTATTATTATTATTATCATTATTATTATTATTATATATCTGTACTGGGGCAAGATACATTTTGCTGAAATACATAAAAAAATGGGTTCAGGGTCTTTAACTATAAGCACAAATAATTGCGTACATTTTGTGGGCGCCCCTTCCTCTGCATAAGGTGACCTCCTCCTGCACTGTGGGCTATGCAGAGTCTGAACACTGCAGATGAAAGCAGGTGGTGACTCCTCCTCACTGATAATTAATATAAATTTCCACATGAAAACAGCTCGGTGACATTTGGTGCTCCTCTGGATTCCCTTCAGAAGTGCCTCTGCCTTTAAAGTCTAAGCTGCCTCATTAGCGCCTACGAAATTTATATGGCGTCTTGTCGAGGAGGCTATTGATCTGCGGTGAATGAGCGTATTGTCAATGCGCAAGCGTATACCCCCCACCAACAGTGAGCGCCAGAGGTGTGTAATAACGCCAAGAATTTAAACAGCTGCACTGACTCTTGTATTGCAGTTCTATATGAAGTATTAGCACAACATACTTTTGAAACTGCACTTTAAATTATCCATATTATGCTGTTTTCTGATCTGTTTTAATGTTTCCTCATCACAAACAGACCTGGAGTTGTGTGTTTTTTTTCATTCACACATGTTTAACACACAAACTCTGCATATTTAGGCTGAGTTCTTCTCTCAAACACAAAACACTCTGCTCCACCTTGTGATGTCATGTGGTAATACAGGAAGTGCACTGTATTTTTAAAATCCATACACCTTCACTAGAATCATTTGGATGATCTCAGCTCTTGAATTGCCAATTTCTATTGAAGAAAGGGTAAAAGGAGCTGTTAACTTGAAAAGTACCACTACATGACATCACAAGGTGGAACAGAGCATTTTGAGCTTTGGACATGTAGACAGACTAATAATAAAATGTTACTCAAACATGTGTGAATGAAACAAAACACAACTCCAGGTATGTTTTTGATGAGGTAACAGCATTACAACATGGCTAAAACTTCACAAGAGTCAATTTTGCGTAATATAGAACGTTTAATAACATCAGGCATCAAAACAGTTTAATGATTTGAGTAAAATTTACCAACCACTGATTTATGTTATGTTGTTGACAAAGAGATGCGATTTGAAAGTCAGTTTTTCTTGTGCCTTACCTCAGGAAGTACAATCATTATTACATTATCCAATTAGAACAGAAATGACATTACAGTTAGTTGTATTTATGCCTAATACTTTACTACTTAACTTAAAAACTGTCACGAGATCTCACAAAGTTAAAATACCACAAGATTATCATCTCACTGGAGAATGAAGAACTCTCTTTTTTAAAATGTGTCACCAATCTGCAGTTATTGTAGGTTAAGTTACATTAGACAACTGAAAAATTCAATAATGATAATAAGTAGGGCTCCAGCTTTTTCAGTTCCGATACCATTCCCGATACTGTAGCTTTAAGTATCTGCCAATACTCTATATAAACAGATACCAGTGTGGAGACTGAAAAGAGCATTTATTTCCTTTAAACAAAAATAAAATGAGAAACTGACACAAAAGTGCAGCTGTTATTTATAGTAACTACTGAACAGCTTTGTATAACTAAAAAGTCAAACATTATCAGATTTTCTAGGCAAACCACGACTACTTGTCTTGTTAGAATGATTTATATGTCTAACTTGGATATCGGCTGAACCTATATTTGGAAGCCAATAGTATCGGCACTGATATCGGATATCAGTATCGGATAAGTGCACCCTTAATAATAACAATTTGCCATGGAAGCAAAGTGCTACTGGAAATAATGCACAACAAGTACATTATATAAAAAGTGCAATTCATAGCAAAAATGATGAACAAAATGTAGATGTATTATGTCTAGATTCAGTCTTGTATCATCTCGTGGAACTAATGTCTCATCCCACTCCTGCTGTTTGGACGACAATTCTGATGAGTAATGATAACTCTGCGGTAAAGTTTTGGGCTGCTACATCAACCTTTTCTTGTCTATTTCATTAAACTGACAGAAAAACACAACGCTGGCATTACATCGAACTGGTGACCATGCAAAAAAAACTACTAACTAATTCAATTATTACTACTAACATCTAATTTATTAATCTCTTGAAGAAACAAGTCTGACATGAGTCAATTTTTTGGCATCTACTTAACTGTATCGAACGCTGCATTCACACTCACACACACACACCACATCAAAACTGTGATTAAATCTGGACTAGACCAGGATTAAACCAGGACTAGAACAGGACCAAAGCCGAAGTCTATATCAGGAGTCTGAGTCTGAATTAGGCTCAAACCAGAACCAAACCAGGACGATTGTGACTACGCCTTAAAATACTCACTTGAGAGGAGATAGAAATGGACAGGGGAAACAGACACCAAACTGACGTGTAATGAAAATGAAGCGGTGAACGCAGGATCGATGGAGGAACAGGAGGTTAAACCCGGATGGGCCCAGGACACAGACACAGTGACAGCAGCAGCTCAAAGATATTACGAAAAAATGAAAGAACTAACATCTCGACCGGCCGCTCCCGAGTCTCCTTTGTCACCCTGTAAAAAAAACACAAAAACAGGGTGAGTGCGTAAACAATGAGTCAGAATAATACATGGAATAGGAGGACAAGGCAATAAAACTATCAATATTTGGATAGTACTTTCATTTTAGGACAGCAGCTGGATATTGGCAAAACTGTGTGGAAAGCTACAGTGTGTTGGTTATGGATATTTGGTACCGCTTTATAATAACTACACCTTAATTACACTTAATAAAGCATAAACAAAGACTTAATTCTTCTTTTTTTGTATTTTTTATTGTAATTTTCAGTTACAATTAAACAAAACCATAAGTGGGAAGCTTGCTACACTCTTATAAACCTGCTTAAACCTGCTTATAAACCTGATTCTTAAGTAAAGTCAGATCTTATGGGTTTAACATATTCCATTTTTACAAAGACTTAATTCCTCATGAAAAAATGTTTATTAAGAATGATTCAGGCTTAGTAACTAACGTAATTAAGGGTTTAGAAATTAGGATATTCATTAAGTAGTATTAAGCCTCAATCAGTGTTAATAAACTATTTGTTCAGTATGATTTAAGTCTTTGCTCATGCTTTATTAAGGCTAATTAAAGGTCCTATATTACGCACAACACCTCATCAAAAACATACCTGGAGTTGTGTTTTGCTTCATTCACACATGTTTGAGTAATACTTTATTATTAGCCTGTCTACATGTCCAAAGCTCAAAATGCTCTGTTCCACCTTGTGATGTCATGAAGCAGTAGTTTTCAAGTTAACAGCACCTTTTACCTTTAGTTCAGTAGATATTGGCAATTCTAGGGCTGCAATTATCCAAATGATTCTAGTGAAGGTGTATGGAGTTTAAAAACACACTGGAGCACTTCCTGTATTACCACATGACATCACAAGGTGGAACAGAGCATTTTCTGTGTGAGAGAAGAGCTCAAATATGCAGGGAATGTGCGAATGAAACAAAACACAACTCCAGGTCTGTTTGTGAGGAGGAAACAACATTATAACACAGATCAGAAAATAGCGTAATACGGGCCCTTTAAAGAGTAGTTTTTATAAAGTGTTACCTTAAACTTTAATTGCTCCATTTGGAATCGAACTTGTTCAGAAATGCATGAATCGCTAAATAATACAAATAAAAGCAGACTTCATGTACTTTGACTACATCCAACAATCCCAAAAAACACCCACAACAGGTCAAATCTTCCAGCTAGAGCAGACCTATTATGCAAAATCGACTTTTCAGAGCTTTTAAAGGTGTTATAGTCGTTTCCTCTTCAATGATACGCGTAGGATTTGGCAGCACCGCGTTGTCATTTTGGTGCGAATGAAAAAAAAAATCCGCTACTCGCTAGTGTGATCTACAGCTACCCATAGGAGGGGCGACAGCTCCATGGCTCTTTGTTATGATGACATTTACGACGTCAGCTCCCGTTGGGCACCACAGTTTTCTAACGTGGAAGACAGCGGACTTGTTTCTTTTATTAAGTCGTTTTAGATGAACTGTGATTTAAAATGTGCAAATCATAACATAACGATCCACGGGTGCCATAAATTATAACTATATAGCAGGCACAAACACAATAGATCTTCTTTAAGGTAGTCCTGACCAAGCCTAACTCAAGAGCCGGATATATTTTGACTATAAGTGTATTTTTTGGTCTACCTCTAACCCTTCTACCAACTCTAACCTCAACATCCTCCTATCCATATATATCCACATATGCCCAAACATCTCAATTTGACCTATCTGTACTTCATTTCTGTTTTTTTTATCTACACTCATGATTAAAAAGAGGAATCTCAATACTTGAAGCTCTGACTCTACCATATCTGTCCCCTATTTGTACCTCAGTCCCTTCAAACCTACTAAAAATAATCATGATTTTAATTAGATTGATACATACCTTTCTTCCATCTTCCCCAGGCTCACCGTCCTCACCCTGAAAGTAGAGATTAAAGCATCACAGACTAACATCAGGGCAGGTATATCTTACATTTTATATTGCACGTATTCATATGGTAATAATTTGAAAATAGAGTTTGGAATTGGGTTGTCACACCTCACCTAATGTAATGCCTATACATATGTTGGTATCAATGCGTTTCAGAGTGATGAAAAATTAGACCTTTGCCATAACAATTAACTATTCAAAACAAAATCTTATATCTTTGGAATGGGGAAAAGTCCTCAAAATGTTGCGCATAAACAGAAAGATAAAACTCGTAAATAAATGCGAAGTAAACTAATGGATATATTTTAAATTGCAAACTACTGGAGTTCGCAGAGTCTTTTATTTGTTTGTAAAATAGTTTTGGCTTATGTTAACTCTGTGCCAGATAACAAACAACCTTTTATTTTTTAGGTCCATGGTCTAAAAAGTGCTATTAATAAACGTACCGCTTTTCCTGGAAGGCCTGGTTTACCGTCTTCACCTGCTTTACCCTGAAATAAACAAGGACACAAATGAAGCCCATAACATTTTTAAAACTCAGAATAAATAAATATAAATGAGTCCTCACAGGTATCCCAGCTACACCAGGTGGACCTGCGGGGCCTGGGGGTCCCTGCTCCCCTCGCAGTCCTGATAAACCCTGTAATACAACCACATACACTTGAGATCGACCGATATGCGTTTTTTCATGTTTGTTAAGAATCCAGAGGAACCGATGTCCGATAAGATCCGCTGATATTTTTGGGCTGAAATGTAAGGCCGATTTTGATTATTTTCCCCAAATTCTGTGATTTAAATTTACTACAAACTCACCCACAGCCCTGTTTTACCGTAAACCTTTAAGAAAGCTGAGTAGTCACATTTTGAACAGTTATCTCTTTGCACTGAAGTGTTCGAATAAAGCTTTATGTGGATTCTTTAGGCAGCAGTTGGGCCAAAACAAAATATCGGTCAGTGCTGGAAATTTAGGGCCGATGGCTGATTTGCTAAAAAGCGCAAATATCGGTCTATCTCTAACATATACACACACATTTACTGTTTTAAACCTATAAGACGTGTGCTGACGTCCCTCTATCAGATGAAGACAATATCCAAAAGGAAAATACACAAATGTTACACCTTATTACCAACTGCTATTTAAGAATTTATCAAATGAGACTGGTTGTTTTATGTTTTTGTTGCTGTGTTCAACCATGTTCAACGATCAAAAACTGTAAAGATATTAACCCAGGCCTTCTCAATCAAATCCAACTTAGTTCCACGGACAGTAAACACAAAATGAGATAACGTTTTGTCACTTTAAACGTATTGACTTTCAAAGTAACAGTGATATTTTTACATCCCCCCATTTCAGTTCTGTATTAGTTCTCTTAACGCAAACTAACTTCTTGTTACCTTGGTCTTCCTCTATTGTTTTTAGCAGCTTTTCGCACACTCCCCTGTCTCATCTTAACACTACAGTCCTATATACCGTAGTGACTTCTTCTTAAACACTGCATATACACACTCACACAGATTACACATATACAAGTAGGAGTTGAATGTTAAATATGAACCAAGTCTTTTATGACACATCTGACCTTCAGTAGGAAGAGGCAGTTTGTTCACCATCTTCACTGCTCTGACCAGTGTGGCTTTCTATTATTACTGCACATAATAAAGTAAGTCTATGTCTCCAATCATTCACACCTCTAACACTTCCACACTGCCCCCTGCTGCTCAGAGCTAAAAACGCACCACGGTGACTCACGCAACGCCGACTACAAAGTGAGGAGAGTATTTCTATATAAAATGTTAAAGATGACGCTATGACTAAAAGGCTTAAGGCGACAGACTGAAACGGGGAGAAGCCAACGCATTTACGGTAAACTGTTGCTGTTAAATAATGAATAACACACATCGCCATTCACTAATTCAATCGCTATGGAAAAAAATATTAGTACTAAGTGTAGGATCTTAACCTGGTCAAATTTATTTTGGCCCAATCCCTAAAAAAATTAAGGTATTTAAAGGTAAACTATGTAACTTCTCTGGGGGAGGGTCTGGGTCCGCCACCTGCTTGTCTCAATATGAATGTTATTGCTTTTCCTGTATGGCATTAAACATATTGATTGACATGAGTTACAGGTTATATCTGTGGAGCGGCAAGCCCTTTCATAGTCTGTTTTGTTCTGTTTTTTTTTAGCAATAAACACAACACAACTGAACAAACGTAGGACAGATGAGTTGCCATAATGTGGAACAGCAGGGGGCAGACATACTATTAAAAAAGTTACACGATGTTCCTTTAGGACGTTGTAAAACTTTAGGAGGTGAACATAAAATATTAATGAAATCTCACGTCTCTGCCAGGATCTCCTTGCTTCCCCGGATCTCCCTGAAAGACAAAAAGTCCTGGTGAGGCGAACAGAAATGTCATTTGTAACATTTTATACATATTTTGAACACACTAGCATCACCAGGACCTGCCTCTCTAATGGGCCCCATGAGTAACTCCTTTATTATTAGATCAACATGATTTAAAGTTCAGATATGGATTGAAATAGGTTAAGGTTAGAGGTTAAGTTAAGGTTAGGTAAAGAGTAAATATTGTTAATGTTAGAGAAATTGCATTTCTGTGCTGTACTAAGGACAGTCACTGCCAGCTCAGTCCCTGTTATCTTGACCTATGTCATCATAGGTATAATACTCCCTACAACAGAAGCATAGCCAGACTGGACTGCACTAGACTGGAATGGACAATACTATCACAATGTCTTGAGGGTTCTCCAGGTCCCAGGGCCCATACTGATGGTCAATAAACTTCTGTGTTAAAACTCCAGCCTCATGCCTCTTTTTCCAACTCTCAGACTACGTAAAGTTAATGTTAGGATCAGACTCCAGGAAATTAATCCAAGTCAATGTAATGTGCCCAAAAATGGTAGCCCAACATGTGAGTGCCTGTATGTTCCTCTTTGTTTAGTATATTTGATACAACACATATATGTATGTAAAATGTAAAATGATTAAAATGTAAAACTTACCCTAAGCCCTGGAGCTCCTGGAGCTCCTGGTTTACCATCCAGACCAGGCCGACCATCCAACCCAGACGCACCCCTGTCTCCCTGAGTATCAAGAATAAACAAAGTAAGGTCGTTAAATTATAAATGTTTAAAAAAAATTAAAATTAAGTTATTTTTAAAGGAGAGTTCTTATTTTTAAAGGGGAGTTCTAAAGTGTGACTTTATTCCAAACCTTGTCTCCTGGGGACCCTCTTTCTCCCGCGTCACCCTAGAAATATTACAAATGCAAATTAAAATAAAAAATCTTAAAAAGAATCTTAATCTTTGAGAAATTATAAAAGTGAAAGTGACAGAGCAGACTCACTCTTGCTCCAGGAAGCCCCCGCTGTCCCTCAGGTCCCTTTATGTAGAAAGATTCACACAGTTTAAATCCGATATTACAGTATAATACCTGTTTTATAGTTCAATGTATTTTATAATTAAACTCCACTCACTCTCAGACCAGCAGGACCCGGAGCGCCAACCTCTCCTTTCTGGCCTTTACCTCCATGCTCCCCTGGGTCTCCTGCATCACCCTAATCAATAAAAACAATAACATTTCTGTCAAATAAATATGTAAATTTGTAATACTCATATACAAAACATATTTAGATACAATATTGAGCACGATAATTTGATATCTATTGGAGAATAAGTAGCATAAATACCTTCTCTCCTCTTTCTCCTTTTATAGTGCCCTGGATATCAGCCTGTAATGAAAAAAATGTCATAACTTATAGAGATTTTTACCATCCAAAACATTATATGATTTTTGCTCTGTCATCAATAATAGTAAATGTTTTCATATATTTGAATACATCCAGACCTGGAAGAAACAACCCACTGCCTTTATAGTCTTGCCTTTAGATGAATAACCCCTAAAACCACCATTATTTTAACAAAGAAATGGCCACTAGTGTTTAGATGAATACAGATTTTTTTTTTTTTTATACATTTGATCAATTTTTTGAAGAATTAAACTTTATATTTTTTGCAATATGTCATCTTATTATTTGATGTAATAGAATGTAATTATATAGATTTTTTTTTTTCATTGTATTTATCTTTTAGCCTGGCTAGTCACAATTGCATATGATTTGATAGTTGTCTGGAGCCACCGGTCTCCAAAGCTGGTTGTAAACCACCTTAATGGGAGGAACTTGAAACCTTGTCTACGTAACCACCCATGAAACCTTCGCCTGGTGTTTTTGTAGTTTAAATGTGGATGTAGTGTCTTGTCCAGGGACAGCAACAAAACATGGTCAGATTAGATTTGAACCCCTGATCCTCCAGATGGTGGGTGAATGCTTAATCTACTACACCCCAGTTTGCCTATTCACCTTTTTCTATAGCATATTCATGACAGTATATAGCTGCATTGCTTATATTCACCAATGCAACACTGTAAATTGAAACATACCACTTTTCCTGGTGGCCCGGCAGGTCCTATAGGTCCCTTGAAGGATAAAACATAAATACTGTAAATCATTTTAGACCACCACTATCTACAAAGGGACGTTGCAGAGGCACTGACCTGCTCTCCCTTCTCTCCTCTGGGCCCCGCGGATCCAGGACTGCCCTGAGATCGAACACAGATCAATAAGATGCTCAGCCGCTTCAGTGAAAAACTGCACCACAATATTGAAATTCTGTCTGAGCGATGAAACATGAAAGTGTATTACATTTCGACCCTGCTCTCCCGGCTCCCCAGCATCTCCCTTCTCTCCTGGACGTCCTGGCTGTCCAGCGAGACCCTAAAGACCAACAGTAAGTGAAATGATAATAAATGTTTTTAAAATGTCAAATGTCTTTATAATACTTTATGTGATGTCTTCTTTACATGTTAGAAGATGTTTGAGTCAACCCTTTATTTTGTTGTACCAGTGTTTTTATTATTACCTTTATTAAAGTCAAGTGTAGGGTTGAGTTACATACAATTACTTGTTGTTATCTTTTACATAACAAGGTAGTAGGTATATTATAAACTGTGGCTATGGAGAATGACTTTAGGAAAAATAGAAAATTGCTGTATTATTTTTTATACGATTTTTAAAAATAAGTTTGATTTCCCGGGCTGGTCTAAACATTTAAATGTGAAGCGCATGATTAATTTTAATGTAGACTGTTCAAATTAGATTTATT
>JACM01056263.1:0-25440 GCA_000787095.1 Periophthalmodon schlosseri | reverse complement strand
AACGTATGAATGAAAAAAAAAAAAAAGCGGGCCCGTTAATTCTATGCCATCCATTTCATTGTGATAGCTTTTTTCCTGCTGCCAAAAGTACATCCTACCCATCTATTGTTGGTAGTATATTCTTAGATAGCGGTTATTTGTCAACTAGCTGCAAACTGTCGGAGTCACGTCTGGAGTTTGAGTGCGAGCCATGCTGACCACACCGTAACCACAAATCCCTCTAAAACCCCAAACAACTAAGTGAATAAGAGAGGAGGCAGAGGAGGCCCGGGATCAGCAGGTTCATTTCGATAAATATGTGAGACGTTCCAAACCCACTCATTAGCCTTGACCTACTGTATAATTCTGGCTTGGCAGGCTGTCGGAGCGGCGCGCTGAGAAGCACACAAAAAGACATGATAGGGGAAGAAAGAACAGCTGGTGACAATACGCTTCACATTGGCATTTGCAGATGAAAAGAGGACCTGTGACTTTGTAGGCACCCAAAAGATGTGTCACAAGAAAAGGCGAGAGGGATAATGAAGTCAGTATTCAGGCACTGGCACAGTAATAATATAATATACATCCAGTTTCTGTTCATTTAGAAAGGGCACTGCCACTTACCTTTTGAGATGCAGTCAGATCGGCTTGTACCTTTTTATTTCGTAGAGTCACAATCGGACTTGTGTCCCTTCCCCTTGCACTATTTTACATCATGGATATCCTGGCAAGACACTGTTGATTACTGTTGGACAACTATTAGACTTTGTTACTGTTACTGTTACCTCTCCAAATGAGCGTTAAGACAGCTTCCACATCCAGAACACTGCTGCTTGAGTCTTGACTAGAACCAAGAAGTACTTCACACATAAGTCCTGTGCTCAGGTCTCTGCACTGGCTCCTGTTGCTCAGAGAATAGACTTTAAAGCAGCTCTGCTTGTTACAAGTCTCTCCATGGCCCAGCACCAAAGCACATCTCTGACATGTTAGTGTCATATGAACCATCTCACACTCTGAGAACTTCAGGGACCGGCCTCCTGCTGGTGCCCAGAGTCAGGACTAAACATGGGGAATCAGCGTTTCAGTTTTATGCAGCTAAAACCTGGAACAGTCTTCCTGAAGATGTGAGACAGGCCTCTACTTTGACAATGTTTAAATCCAGGCTCAAACCAGTTCTGTTTAGCTGTGCATATGACTGAAAGAGTTTTTATTCTGCACTCTTCTCTTTTGATGTTAATTTTATGATGATTATTTGTGATTATTTATGTTTTGATTTGTTTGTATTGTGATTTTAATATCTTTCTTATTCTGTAAAGCACTTTGAATTACTTTGTGTATGAATTGTGCTATACAAATAAACTTGCTTTGCCCTTGCCTTGCCTTACTCTTGCAGTTTATGAAGTTTAGATGTAGGTAGATAGATACAATTAGTAGTCGACTAGTCAATGGTTATTTCTATTGTACATTGAGATTTTTCAAATACATTTCTAACCAAAGAAAAAGGTTTAAATATGGTGTAGGCTTCTAGATAGAGAATAATAGGAAATCTGAATGATGATAAAAATCTGAATTGTTGTTGTTTTTCGACATGCTGCTTCCTTTTCTTTGGCAGGTATTTTAGAGTCTGTGTAGTCCAAAATAATGATAGTAATTATCAAAATATGAGTATAATTATTTGAATTTTGAGTCAATTATTCCAAGAGTCGTTTCAGCCCTAATGTCAAAATAAAAACAATGCTTCTTGTAATATTAATTGCATTTTTTTGTCAGTAAGATACTAATAAAAACACAAAGGGCCAGTAAAGAAAAAGTTAGTTTTATGTTTTGTACATTGTAAACTTGGAGATCCACTGCTACAGTAGTCACTTGGAGAGGGACAGAACCTTAATGCAGTTTTTCTCGCAACTGGCACATTGCTTTTAAAAAAATAATTTATCCTGAATGTGTGTAAGTTTATTTCATAGTGCTTCCGTATGAGGTCTACAAGCAAATTTGGGACTTCAATTGCAGTTCCTGAGATTCCGCAGCGCAATCATACATTTCTTGAAATGAAAAATGGTATAAGTATGTAGGGCTAATATTTCTTTGTGTGTCTTGTTTCCAGGCTACAAGAAAGAAACCTCTGCGTCTGCATGGATCCTGGCAGGTGGGTGGCATTTATATGAATATGCAGTAAGAAATAACCATGCAATTAATATTTATCTTGTCCTTACTGTACCCTCTCATGCTGGTAATGTAGTCCCAGAACTTACAAATAGAACAGGCCGCTAGTCACACACAAGCCTGAATAATTCACTCCCTGATTGGAAATAATATTAGCCAGCCTGGAGCATAAAGATATGACTTTTAATTTGGTTTGCTGATGCATTCCGAGGGATAAACAAATAGATAGCTTCGTGATCTTAGACAGGCAGAGATGGATTTTCTGGTTACTTTTTACGGTTGGCTTTGTGGGTGTAGCACGAGGTAACACAGTGGTAATGAGATTTCTAAGTTGAAATTACAGTGTGGGGGAGGAGACGCTGAGGTAATGGTCATAAATAAAGTGCATTTTAAGTTGTTTGTGCTTAAGTTCAGCGACACAAAGTTTATCTCATTCACTTAAAGCTCAATTTTAGGTTCAAGTTTTAGGTTTGGCATGGAAAATACTTGTTGTTAATGGCCATAATCTGCAGTTGATTACGTCTGGCTTGGAGAAAGGATGTTTTTAATGCCACGAGAAGCTGAGTTTTGCTGATGGAAAAAGGAAGAGAAACAAAAATGGAAAATTACAAGGAAACAGCTTTACATTTGTGGTTGGTTCTTAAACACTGGTTTGTTAAAAGGGTCATGTAAGAATCTGTTCTAAGCATCCAAAACATTCCCAAATGTATAAAAAAAAATGTATTTCATTATCTTAAAGAAGCTGTAGCAGATTTTTACTGTCTTAAAATGCAATAAGTTCATTTTATACGGTTATTCCTCACTTACCTTATGCATTTGGAGCATCCTAATTATTCACCACAGTTAATTTATGAGTGCCTTTCACTTTCAGAAGCCTGGGCAGAGTTTTACAGTCACGATAATGCTAAGAACAACTAACATGTTAACTGCACAATTCCTGATTCTTGGACAATATAACGCTTTAAAATTAGATGCAGACAGTACACAGCTGACTTATTTTGACTCCAAGAGTTGCTTATACAACTGTACTGGTACAGGACAAATTTTGCTCAAAAAATCAGGAATGAGGCCTTTAACATTTTGCTCTGTCTTGCAAAACTGTTTCTTTATCTTGATAAACATCAAATATCCATGGTTTTCAGAATGATGAAAAATGAGGATGGTTGCCATAGCGATCAACAATTTAAAACATAATTTTATATCTTCTGAATGTGAAAAAGTGAGTGCCCATGAATATGCAAATGCAGAAACTAGGGATGCACCGATACAATACTGATGTTGGATATCACTGCGGATCCTGAGAAATATGCTGGATTGGATATCGGCTTCTAAATATCTGTTCTAAACATCAGCCGATGTCCTGGTTGGACATATAAATTGATGTAATAAGACTATTTACTGATCATAGTGGGCTCAGAAAGTCCCATAATGTCCCATAACTTTTATTCACAAGTTGTTCTGCAGTTACTTGACAGATAAATAACAGCTACATAACTCATTTGGATCAGTTTTGCCTTATGCTGATTTAGTTTAAAAGAAATAAATGCTGTTGTCAGTCTGTGAGCTGATATCAGTTGATATTGGGTACCAGCAGATATTTAAAGCTATAGTATCAAAATCGGAATCGCAACTGAAAAAGCTGTATCAGTGAAACTAACACAAATGGTATAAAACTAAACAACCTACATTGCACTTGTGACACGACATTGTTATAGTGTTTCCTCTTCTCTCAAAAGTCAATGGCTTGGCCCACTTTGAGTTCTGTCCTTGTGCACTGTTCCAGAGCACACTCCGGCTGGTTGACCTCTCCCTCTGCTTAGAAGGCACTTTCCAGCTATTAGGCTAATTTGTTCTGAGCTCCCGCTGTCCGGCACCACGAGCTGTGTGCTCTTTTGAGAATCTCTCCTCACACCGGGGTTGTAATTAGCCGCCATTCTCCGGACTACTGCCTCTTCACTTTGACTGATTTTTTTTCAATGATAAACCAGCGTGCATTTAAGTTTACATTGTAAAATTGGAAACAGGAAGCACCAGAGAGCTGACATTCGGTGTTACTGAGGGATATACATGTGAGCTTGCGGGAGAACACTTAACCTTTTCATTTAACCCCTTAATGTGCTTCCTGTATCCCGTCCGGCTGAGGGCCAATTCAAAGGAGGGTCACCCCTTGACATTCAGCTGCTGTAATGGTGTCCGTATCTCACCAGGGCGACTCGTGCATGTTACTGCGGCGCGTGGATTAAAATGAGTGTGCGTACATGTGTGTTGTGTGTGCGTTGCAAGAGGGTGGTCAATGTCACGGGAGCACAGGAAATAGCCCTCTTATCTACTTGCTGAAGCCATCCAACTTGACACAATAGAAGAATGCCAAATGAATCAAAGTTTAAGGCTCCCTGCCACAACAAATAACCCCATTACCTTTGTGCAGCAGTGAGTGATGGCTCCCACCGACTTTTCACTGTTAATAATTAAAGGACTGGGCCCCTGTCAGCATTTCATGAATCACATTTTATAGGAGAGAGTATCCTGGAGTTGTGTGGCTTTATATTTAGCGGAACAAAAATGACTTGGTGGTCACTTATATTGTTGTGTGTTTACAAGTCACAATTATAGTAAGGGGGGTTTGTTTTATTAGCGCATTGGATAAGAAAGATTTATCTGTGTTAGTTTCTTTATCTAAGATCAGCTGTTGAAGTTTACTGAAAATTTTAGTTAAGGGTGGTGATACTTGGTAGCAAAGGATGAGGATTATACAATGGTATATGGTAGAAATTTATTATTTGATTATGGAGCACTAATGTTAGCTGTCCAAAAAGTTTTGTTCAGTTAGAATGCTAATGCTAACTAATGAAGAGTAAAATGCTATGTTCATTCTAAACAGTTGGCCTTGGTGATTAGCATTATGTCTCTCCATGCATTCCAGAAAATAGAGACTAACTGTCAATATGGACAAAAAATTGTTATTGACTAGACTAAGAATTAAAATCTACAAAAGGAAACATAAAAATGCCACAAAACCCTAATAATTGCTCTGAGGCATGTAGAGGTCTCATGAATATAGTTTGATTATGAATAATTCTTAGATTTAACCTGAGGAAATGCACATTTTTGGTATGCTGCTAACAAACATGAACGTAATTGAAGTTTAGTATGGCTCTGATACACAGCTGTAGAACTATTCAGTGGCACAGAGATAATTTGTATAATTGTTTTTTATGCTAATGATGCATAGCACAAAGATGAAAGTGGTTTGTTTACCTGCCAAATGAAAACGAATATAATTTAAAAAACACACGTTATTTATAGAAACTCATTTGCTGGCCACTCGACAGACAATCCAGTAAATGAATTACTTGAAGTGGCTCTAAAAAAGTCATTCAGAAGAATCTTCATCACAGCTTCGGTAATGAATGTTGTTACACAGAGCGTGCTAAAAGCTACAGCATAGTCTGTATTCAAGTACAAAGTAATATTACACAGGTAAAAGGAAACTGTAATTGTAATGCATTATATACATGACTAACCTGGCTAACACCTGACTGATAAGTGTAGCACTCAAGAAGGGCTTATAACTACCAGCACCACACGTTAATGTTGATAAGCATTACTTTTAAAAAATAAAATTATACTATAAAAATCTTTTCAGATTGGCAGCTTTACTTCCGTCTGTCTTACCCTCACTAGGTGTGAATAATCATGCCATGTAAAGCATATCTGAGTGTCCAAAAAGATATATATATAATGCGTTGTTATTATGATTATCAATTAAATATCAGTAACAACCTTGCTGTAACAATCTTCTTTGAAAGGCAAATAGATAATTTTATTTATTTGAGCTTTACATACCAATGATACCCTCCTTTCTTTGACCTTTGCCACAGCAAGAGTTCATTTTTTCTTACACTACAGCTCTCCCATCATGCACTGGTGCTGGCCTGTCTCTTGTTTGTTACCATAGCTGGGCTCTGAGCAGGACTCCCATGAGACCAGGCTGATAAACTGTTGACAACCTGCTGTAATTACAGATCTGCCCCTGATAAGTTGAGTCTGTAAGTCCAACCAGACGCGGGGAGCCAAAGATTGTTTGTGTCTCACACTCTGTCATAGTGATAAAGAGATTGTCCCATTTGATCATCTACAAGTCTGTGCAGATAATTCATATTCTTGTTGTCTTGTTGTGAAGGGAGCACAGCATTACTTCTGCTAACTTCAACTTTCCTCTTCATCTGACTCTTGTTTCTTTGACTCAGTTATAATGGCCACGAGATAGAAATAGATGAAAATAATGAATTGAAGGCACATGTTCTCACGCAAGGCTCCCAGTGGCTGCACCGCGCCTGATGGCATTTAGATCATATTTGTGTTGCTCTGCGGGTGACCCATGTCAAAGAGCAAATCTTCTGCTTTTCATCTGGCTCAGTGTCTAATTACAGTGCAGTGAATCATGTTATTTCCTCCCATTGATACGTCTTCTCACTGAGTCATTCAGCAGCCCATCTCTACTGCACAAGGAGGAGGAAATCAACCAAATTGTCCACATCTGAGGTCTTTGGATGTCGCCTTTCTCGTGCCATCTGTTTGTATTATGCAATTGGGTGTGTTTTTTTTACCACGGCTATTTTGGTGAAGTTTGATAATTGCACACCGCACAGCAATTTAAAAATGCAAAATGAAGGCTTTTGTGATGCGATGCTAAATGACTGTTTGAAAAGATGCTACGCAGTTTGACAGAAATGTTCATCAACCTTAGTGTCTTAATTTAACCGTTATTTTGATTGTTAAGTGCGTTATAGAGATATGGGAAGAGCACAGATGAGTTGTATACTTGTTAGATAATAGGAAGAAACATGTGTTTATGTAAATGTGCTTTTCTATGTACAGAATGGAACCCATGCTTGAGGTTTCAACTGCAACACATTTTACAAATGACCTAATTTAATTGTTTTATTTTAGACTTTAAAATCTTATAACCCCTTATAGATGGTATACTTGTAGTGTTTAAAGGGACATATTAAGTAAATGAACTCTTTTAACCATGTTTTAACTGTTCTCTCTTACTACAACTTACTCAAAGTTATATTTTGAGTGACTCATGGATATTTGTGTAATTTTGTATTGTCTTGAGTGCTCAGAAAATTCCTGGATTCACCTAATCCCTATCTTTGCCCACTTTTCTTTACTTACTTGCGATTTTTCAAGTAATTCAGGTCATACGTGTAGCATTGAAAAATGCCATTTTCCATGAATAAAAACATGTGAACATATGAAGAGGTGGGGCCCATCAGTTCTGCATTTTGCAGTTTAGAATGAGGAAATTATTACCATGATCCTTCCTTTTACATTCAATCAACCAGCCAATTCCATTTTATGTTGTAACCATTAGCTGAACATTAAATCAGTATAGAAAGTGCACAGGCTCTGTGAGGTTATCCGGTCTCTCTGTCAGTCTCTTGCTGTGTAGTGTGCAGTATTTGAGCTGACAGCACGTCTGTTGTCAGTCCACTGTCTGTCACCACCTCCCTTATGCTGAGCGCAGTGGGAAATGTAGAGAGATCTGGAGAGCATTCTGTCACGTCACTCACCGCAGGAGCATATGCTAACTTCTCCCAAAAGTTTGAGGGACATCTGCGTAAAGGTCGCTGTTGTTTACCTGCGTTTTTCACATTTACATCTAAATTAGTATGGGAGCTTTGTTACTAATGTTTTGGCAAGTTCAAACACAGTTGTAAAGTTTGCACACTGTGTGAATTTGAAAAAAAAACAAACTTTTTTTCTGTATGTGGGTCAGAGTAACAAAAACAGATCAGCTTCGGTCTGGTTTGGGCATTTTGGACATACGTTTTTTTTTCTGGATCCTCTTCACAGATCACCCTCTTTGCGTGATACAAAGCTTTATGCAAGATTTACTTTTCCCAAGTAATATCCAGTCCCTGTTTTAAATGCAGTTTCGGGATCCACTATACAGTTACCTTTACCTGTTTTAATATGTTCCCTTATATCCAATTATTATAATGTTTAATTTTAAATTCAAATCAATATTTTACAACTTTCACACATAATTAAGCTTGTAAAAAAGCTGCATATTGTAGTTAAATGCTGTCTTTTCATTTACATTTCTAAGTTAAGCTTTGCCTTTAACTTATGTACAATGTCTTTTCCTTATCTATCCATCGCTCTGTAAATCTCCACTAAATCAATGATTGTAAATGTAACAATTAACACAAGGTCATGTATTGATTAACTGTCTATCATAAAAGGACCCCCAGTATTCTGACGTTTACTTGTAGCCTGAAAACTCCACCTTTCCAATAATAACCCATGACTTTCTCATTTAGATATCTGGGTCAATTAGGAGCGAGTTGTTTGAATGAATTAGCTAATTGTCTTTTGTCTCATCAGCGCTAACTACATTTACAGTTTGCTGCACAGCCCTTTTGTTTCCTGGGGCTATATAGAAGTTAATGTATCTGGCCTCCACTTTGCACTCTGAGCGGTGTTTACGGAACAGATGACGCGCTAAATGGAAAAGGTTGCTAGCTGACTTTTGAAAATGTCCTCTATTGTCAAGATCGAATGTAAAAGTTTGTCCTTGTACGTTTGAAATGACAACATACATTTTGACGTTTTTTTATGATGCAACAATGGAACAATCTTCAAAGTTTCCTGGCGGCGTCTGTCAGACATATTCCTGACGTCTGTCCTTACGTTGTACTTTGAAAGACTTGATACTGACTACTGACGTACGTTAACTGCTGTGTAGCGATTGGCACATTTCATTAGTAACTTAAAAAATGAAGTATAACAGTATGTAACAGTACAGTACATTTGTGTGGATTCAAATGTACTTTTACAGGCTGAACATCTTTTTTGTTGATATTTCAAAAATTACAGTAACGCTATAGAATGAGCTAAGAATGAATCATACCACATTAATGAACATGGTAAATGGGCCAAGTTGCTTGAAAAGATCCAGTAGGCTATCCAACTTGACCTATATGTTACACCTGATACTCTTCCAGATAAATCTCACACAACTGCAGCTTTTGGCTATACTTTTTCTGGAGTATTTCTGTTCATTGAAATTTAAACTTGGACAAGGACATTACTAATTGTTTGTAAAGAAAGAATTTATAACTACTACACAAAGGAAGACATTGCATATTGAAATAGCCACAGTAAATGTCCTATTATGATTCACTGCAGTAGCGTAACTGAGACTGTACCCTTGACCTTATTCAAATGGATTGTTCTTTCTTTCTTCTTTCTCAAGGTTGTTTTACATTTTAAAACTGCAAATGAATTTAGTGTTTTATGCAAAACTATTTTCTCTATCGCAGTCTTGTACTCAGGTGGTGGTAAGTCTGGTAAGCAAGAGGCGGACTGGTGTTATCTTCCATCTTTTTGATGCTAGAGCAGCTGTCAACTCAAGCGTGATGCGGGCCCTAATTAGATGTGATGGTTTAATCAGCCTAACGAAGCCCACTCATTCCTCTCTCCATGTGAATGAGCCAACAAGTGTGTGAATGGATAGAGAGCTCCTGTGCACTAGTAATGGCTGGAAACAGGAATCTGAAGTTTCTTTTTTTCAAGGACATATTATGCAAAATTGACTTTTGTTAACCGTGTTGTTCCGTCATCAAATACATAACTGGAATACATAATACATACATTAATCCAAAGTCCAAAGCTGCTCTGAGCACTCAGAAATGCTCTGTTTGCATTTTGCCCAGATTGTTGCATAACAGATAAAAAGGAAATTCTCTTGTGCAGTTTTTAAGTTCATAAACCATCATCAGACTTGTTCAGACATTATTTTAAGTTAGAAAATGTGAAATACAAATCCAAGGGTGACCAAAAGCATGTTTAAAATGGAAGTAAAGTAATATGTATAATAATGTATAATATGAGTTCTTAAAACAAAATCAATAATTGCAGATAATGTCCGTAGATACAGAAGACTGATTGAATTTTCGTGGCCAAGAAGTGATTAAATGGCCAAGTTTGGAAAGAGTAATAAAGATTCAGAAAATGTGCCCTTACAGAGATTTAAATAAATTCTATTATCAACATGCTGAGGTAGTTTTTACATTACACAGAGAATAAGACCTAAGTCGAAAAGTAAAGCGGAAATGCAAAATGGTGTCCGGCAGAGATGAAAACAAAGAGGGAGGGGTGTGCAATATGATAATAGATTCACTACAGAGCCAAAGCAATTTCCAGGCCTAACCTCGTCCGAACCAGCTGATGATTAAGAACACCGGCGGGGTCACCTTGTTCCAGCGCGCCTCCGACTGGCCCGAATTAGGGACACTTAAGGATTCATGACATGCAACAGTGCAGGGAACGCTCGGATGAATGAATGAGGACGCACGCAGTTAATAAGAGTGTAGATGGCATTGATATGAGGGGATAGAACACATCTGACGGCTCTGTTTAGTTTTAGTACTGTCCATTTTGTTTGAACAAGCTAGTTATTAATGTATGGCTAAAATGTTTTATGTTTTATATTCACTGGTAGAACACACACATTTCCACTGCAAGTTCCAAAAAAATATCAAATTATACTGGTGTTAATCCCACATATTTTGTTATCATGGGTAGATTCACATCATTAGAGATGCTACTACTGATGAAACTTCAGTGCAATAATTTTGGATTGGATTTGTTGCCATTGAGAATGACACAAGGTCATGATTTATATAGTTTATAGTTTAGACTATGGCTTAACTGCCCATAGAAGCCCAAATTCACAAGCACATGCCCTCCTGTTATGTAATATTTCCTTGCAATTTAACACATTCCCATGTTCACTGTGTCTCTATGACTGGCGCACATAAAAATATTTAATTTATAATGATTGGGTAAGCAGATTGGAACTACCCCCCAACTGTGGCATTGTCCATTGACTCCCCATTGTCCATTGGTCTCCCCCTCTCTCTTTTTCTCTCTCTTTCTCTCTCTCTCCCTCGCTCTCTTTGCCTCAATATCTCTCTCTTGCACTCTCTCTCCATCTCCACGTGCCCCTTTTTTTTAATATACGTTAGACCAAGTATCTTACCATTTTACCATTTTATCGTTTAGTCAACAATAGTATTTTGAGACAATTTTCAAGCTCATAGCACTGCCAACACATTTACAACAAAGACATTGTACATCAAGAGCCTAATTTACCAACTCACTAGCTAGTACTGCAGCTTTATAATAGATAGGATATACAGTTGTAATTGCGTCACTCACATTTCTCTTATTGTTTTGGCATTAAGTCATTCCAGTATTACAGGGACATTTCTGAAACCTTATTAGATTTAATTGGGCTACACGGATGTCACTATAAAACTATATACCCTGTTCTTTCCTGTGTAGCCTGTAATTACTGATGGATGATGCAAGAGAGGTCAATGTTTTTTACTAATGAACAAGTACATCATTAGTGAATACCCTACAGGCATTACTTTAATACCATCATTCATTTTTTCCTCCAAATACTTCAGAAACATATAGCGGCAAACAACATAGTGATAGTAGCTGGTCTCTAATTGCGGTGTCGGTTTTGACCTTGTTATCTCCTACATGCTGAAGGATGGCTGAGATTTTTCCATGTCACTTAATGTGTTTATTATCATGCTTTAGTAAAAGGGGGCTGCCATTTAATGAGCAGAGATGGGAACAGGACTATCATTACACGGCAGGCCCCTGGGCAGCAAATTAAGTGTGAGCAAGTGACAGAGAGGAAGAGGCTCAAGTCTTACAATAATCCGAGATGTGTCTGTGATTAGCAGCAAAGGCAGTCCTGTGTGAGATGGCCGTACAGCAGGCATCAAACTACTGCTGCTTTAATACTGTCATTTAATCAATAATGCAACATACTTTAATTTCAGAAGATGTTTTAATTCATTTTCTGTTTGTCAATGTTTGTAAAGCAATAGCAAAGGTCAGTGACGTTTGTATAGAACTTATCATAATCCTTCAATTAGAATTTTACTGTTGGGGTTCTTCTAAATCTTCTAGCTCCAGTACATGTTGACCTGGGGTGATCAGGTTTTTCACAGGTTGTCCACTCTTATGACCAGAACTCACCGAAAACCACCCTACATAATCAAGTAGTCAGTGACAGTAAGATTTTGATCATGAGAAATAAGGCAAAGACAAGTTCTCTCTTACTACAACTTACAAGGCAAATTTATTTGTATAGCACAATTCGACACAAAGTTAAAGACAAGTTCTCTCTTACTACAACTTACAAGGCAAATTTATTTGTATAGCACAATTCGTACACAAAGTAATTCAAAGTGATTTACAGAATAAGAAAGACATTAAAATCACAATATAAACAAATCAAAACATAAATAATCTCAAATAAATTAACATTAAAAGAGAAGAGTGCAGAATTATTTTTCTATTGCTATGGATCAGACCTGGACGACTGAGGGATTACACAGATAACTTTCAGTCAAAAAGCCATAGTGAAGTTTATTTAAAGGTACAATATGTAACTTTCGGGAGGTGGCATGTCACCTGTATGATTCCATGGAAACAGAAAGATAAAACCATGTTTCAGAACATTCTTCATGGAGATAGATAGATTATGCCATACTGTGCCATACCTTTATAGCCAAAGGAACAACATTTAAAAGCAAACAATCAAGAGGAGGCTTTCCCCCAGGCCCCTCCGAGTTTGTGGAAATGCAAACCCGCTCAGAGCAAGTTTTTCAGTGCAATAAAAACAACCAAAATGAAAAAGAACAAAAACATGCTTTTATTTTAGTCTATTTTCTGGCAAAAAAGTTACATACTGTGACTTTAAAACTACACTTACATTCCAATTACCAAGTCCAATTACATTCAGTTGTGGCAGTAGTTGTTGTAATTTCATCCTGTATTGCTGCTACCTTTTACCTCTCCACTGTATCTCATCCACTAATCTCTCCCTCTCCATTTGCTTAACCTTTAGGGCGGACAAGATTACACGACTTCCATTAGAAAACACAGGCGTACATCCTTCATCTAACACCCAATTTCCTCCTTGCCGACCCAGGGGGCTCTGGGTTAATCGCTTCAGAGGTAACCCACAGCTAACCTCTCTGCTTTACAGTGCGTAGGAGACCAATCAAAGGGTCGGATGGCTTCCCACTCACCTGTCCGAAACCCGGGGTCACGTCAGCAAGCCCGCCCTCGCTAATTGAGCCATCTCAGCCTTCTAGACACAATGAAACAGATGGAATGGAAACAGCAAAGGACAGAGGAATACAGAACAGAGATATTTTATAACAGGTCAGCAGCAAACTCAAAAACGTTGATAAAGCAACAAACTAAAAGCTGAGACATCAGTTGTGTGGTCCGCCGCAGCTCACTGGATTGTGCTGTAAATACCTTTGCAGTATCCCTCCGAAATCTAATTACATTCAAATGCACCTCTAACATGCCGAATCAGGTGTTTGTTGTGCATAGTATGAGAAAAGTTAATTCTAGGGCAAGCTCTGTTGTTTATGTATTACAAAAAGACACGTGATGTAAAATGACAATCTAACACAACAGATAGGCAGAGGAAATAAAAAAATCATGACTTAAACATTGATATCGATTACATGACTATGGCCTATCCATACCAACCATTCCCCACAACTAACTTTTTGAAATAAACTACTGGTAGATCCATTTGCCTTTCATTACTATGTAATGGAACGGCTGGCCTGGGAACGCCTTGGGGTCCCATCGGAGGAGCTGGAGGACGTGTCTGGGGTGAGGGAAGTCTGGGAGTCCCTGCTTAGACTGCTGCCCCCGCGACCCGGCCCCGGATAAGTGGAAGAAAATGGATGGATGGATACTATGTTGTTTTATTATGTCCATCATTTCCCCTAATTATTTTTTTTCCAATAAATAAATTAATACCGACATCCAAAACCCCAACAGTACACACACTGGTCTGTGCAGGGAAAAAAACATTGCTAGATAATATAAAAACATGTGTTTTTACATTTCCAACTTGCCATTAACTCATTTGCCCTACTTGCCTGCTGTGATGGGAGTAATGAATTACTTTATTTTATCTGTTGCAGTATATACTATTCATACTTTTACTATCTGGTAACATGATTTTTTAATTAATTGACCAGTTAATTAACAATGTAACATATGCATTTCCACTTTGCCCCCATGAACTAAAAGTTACAGCAATAGAAGTTATCCCAGGTCCCTCCTCCATAATCCTATAACTATATGCATCCTCCCCTCCCCATCCTCCCCCCACACAACCCCTCTGCTGTACGTGTGAATATTTATCAGGGCAACAAGCAAAGCACCAACCCCCTGCCTTACATTATCTCAGTAAGGAATTCATCTTAGTTTTTTCCTTTCACTGCTATAAACGCACTCCAAAGCATTCCTGACCCAATAACAAACAATATTAATGCCCTGCTAGCAATTTTTTCCCTGTTGAGATACACAGGACTCTACCCACTCCTTTTGTTCAGCCTATCGCTGCTCTCACCTTGAACCCGGCCTTACCTGCATTATTGACAAAGTGAAAAAGTCTGGAAGAAGTGATTAGACATCGTGCGCAACCGATAACCGCTCCTCCGACTGCGTTTTAATTTGCTGTTTGGCATTTGATTTCAGCTATTTGATGTGTAATCACGGGCTGTTTATCATAACATAAGCTGGAATATAAATGCCATCAGTGCGTATTACTTTCCTGTCGTCTTTCTCTGCAGGAAATGGGGTATTGATGCAGTCAGACAGGCTAACCGCACAGATATCCATGCCCGTCAAAGAGACAGGTGGTGAGAGTGGTGGTCAGGTATAGGGCCCGCTGTGGAGAATACTAAATATGGCCAGTCACCATGGCTAGAGAAGCAAACAGGAAGAAGACAGAAATGGAAGATTACTCTCACTGTCCACAGACCGGGGGACTCTGGAGAGCTGGGTCGTTTAACTTTAGGTCACTGGTCCACAGAGAATGAGAGGGATAAGTAAAGAAGGGAAGTATGGCTGCCAGAAAATGTCACCAACTCATAGAATAAGAGGTCAGAAAAATAGGATATCTTTTCAATATTTATTTTCCATTTACTCAAAACTGTTAAATCGAGGTAAAGCAAGGTACGTTTATTTGTGTAGCACAATTATACACAAAGTAATTCAAAGTGCTTTACAGAATACAAAAGACATTGAAATCACAATACAATAAATCAAAACAAGTAACCAGAAATAATCATCATAAATTAACATTAAAAAGAGAAGAGAAACCTTTCAGTCATATGCACAGCTGAACAGAACCGTTTTGAGCCTGGATTTAAACATTGTCAAAGTAGAGGCCTGTCTCACATCTTCACAAATACTGTTCCAGGTTTTAGCTACATAAAACTGAAACTCTGATTCACCATGTTTAGTCCTGACTCTGGGCACCAGCAGGAGGCCGGTCCCTGAAGTCCTTAGAGTGCGAGAAGATTGTAGAGGCTAATTTGCCCTTTTCAAATGGCCACTACTGGTTGAAGGTGTACAGAAGTATTTAAGCATGTGTGTCTTCCAAACTAGCAATAAGAGTCCAGCAATTAGTAGTTAAAATTAATTTATTTGGCTCACCTTTGCCACAATAACACAGTGGAACATCTATAGACACAGTCAAAAATTATATGCCTCTGCACCTTCTAACACTAATGCTAATTATCTGCCTTTTTTATACCTGGGGTTTCAACTCCAAACATTTAAACCACAGTGCCCCATAGAGCCCGGAGGTGCACAAATGAAAGGCAGTCAAAATAGCTCCTACAAAAATGTAACTAAAATATAAGAGAGACCAAAAGATAGATAGAGAGGGAAGTAGAGATGTAATCATGTTGTTATTTAAAGCTTGTATTTAAACTACTACTGTCAGAACAGACAGGATCAAATTATGAAGTTGTTAAGTGTGCAGCGTTGGTGAAGGGTTTTTCTACCTGTTCATTCTTACTGTGAACGGACTTGCCTCTCCACAAATCTAACTTGTAACTTGGTCTGGTAGTGTCACCTGCTTGTCTCCATGGATTAAGACAAGTTTAATACCATATTGTGGAACATTCCAGACAAAAAAATAATGGACAGCAGGTGAGGACCCTTCACCAGAAAAGTTACATTGTGCACCTTTAAAAATTAGATGCGACTCAATTTTCTTTTTGGTTAATCGGGAAGCTTTGTTCCTCCATTGTGACTGTGTTACTGACTCAAAGCAGTACTTATTAACACTTCATAACATAAAACATTCATTATTATTGTTTCAAATGTAGCCCCAAGAGATCAGTTTCCTATTCATCACTTTTTCCGTCGTAGTTAGATGCTTTCATTGTTAGATAATTGTCGCTCAGATACAGTATTCTATTCCCTTTCCCCACAACATCTTTTTACATAACAAATCCCCAAACCTTATGTGATAAATATTCATTCACTGTGTATCCGATTTAGCTAGAAAAGTGCACCCTCATTTCTGTTTCACCTCAAAACATCCCTATCTGTACCACAAGCCCACTGTATTCTAGACAAGCTTCTCTTTACTGCTAGAATCTGCATAGTTAGCACCCTGACTTTTTAATATATTCAAAACTTATCCAACTTTTTTCACTGCTCTACATTCCCCTCACATAGTATTGTAGTTGTTTGCTATTGCCCGCTAAATGATAGATTTATACCTAGACTTAGCACTTGGGTCAAACGCCTTGTTTTTCTTCGAGGCGGTGCCCCTTAATAACAGCCATAACGAGACTTGACAGAGAATTAATATAAATTAAAAGGGGCCATAGCGCGCCTACAAACTTGTCTTCATTAATAGGTAAGTGACAATATAATTTTGGCCGGTGCAGTCTTTGCCAAGAGGCTGATAAAATGTGAACGGGTGCTGCCAATGAGTTATTCCATTGTTTTGGCTCATAATTAGGTTGTGATAAAGCTTTATGATGGAGGACAGGAAGGCGTATGGTAAAATAAAGCGGCTCTAAACAGCCTCGGGGACGTCGCGTATCAGGTTATTTCATTTTGGCGAGTGCTAGCAGCGGCTGAACCTCTTTGGAAGTACGCTTCAGTGGTGTTTTATATGTATGCGCTCCTCTCCGTATCGATTTGGAAAATTGTGAAAGAGTATAGGCCAGGTGGAGAGGCCTAAAAGCCAGCCTAAATAGGTTAATGCCGGACAGAGAGGGCGAGCGGAGCCGAGATGATCACATAGTGCAGTGGTGAGGGCATGTATAATCCCTTTATGAAATTAGCCGGGCGCACTGGGAGCCACGGGCCTCAACTCTCATAATGCAGCCTCTCATTTAAATTGACAGCATTAATCCTATAGTTATGTAAGTGTCTTGAGTGGCTATTGGTTTCTTTGAACTTCTATATATTATACCCCAGTGAGTTTCAAGTAGAACCTGCCATATTCACTACCCTATGATGGAAAAAAGTCAGAAAATTAAGTTAATAATGAAGTCTTACATCGTAAATGATGTTTACAAAATATGCAGTGTTTGAATATTGAGTATATTGGTAAAAATATAAGCTGATTCAAATGAAAATTTTAGAAATGTTGTGAAATCCAAATAAGAGTGTAGAGTTATCTTTCTGAACTTAAACCTAAAAACTGATACATTTAAAGACAAGTTTTAACACATTTCTGTTGGATTGACATAATATTATCTAAATGTCGTTATCCAGATACTCCAAAAAAAAAAATCAAGATATTCATTTTTGTCAGTAATTTGTGAACCTGAGGAAGGTCAGAAGGACCGAAACGTCGTGTGAATAAAGTGAACCAAGAGTGAGACAGTGTGCGGGAGTTTTCTTAACCTTTCAAGTGCTTCACCTCCGACGCACCTGTCGCCCAGTCAGGTGTGCAGAGTCTACACAGGAACGAGTTCAGTATTTTTGTCACCCACCTTTTATCGTCATCCCAAATTTGAATAGTTTGAAAGCTACAGTTTGCTAATTAGCTTATATCATGGATTTTACAATGCAATTAAATATAGTTGGTAGATTGAAGACAATTTTTTAAAAGTTGTCAATAAATAACAAATTGTTTGATCTGTCGCTCACCTAAACTCTGAAAAAGTATCATCCAGTAGTACACAATATTTTACAATTGCTGCAAAAAGTAACTATTCATCTGTTATATTTTAAATATTTTCTGAATTCAGCATTTTTTTCAGAACAACCAATTAAACATTTTGCTATTTCCACCCTTCAATAAATGATAAATGCACTCTACTCTATGCAGTTGTTGTGGAACAGTTATTATTACTTGATTTTCTGAAATACCAATTGAATATATACTTTTCCCTAAATATCACTTCCACCCCATAAACTCTCTTTTAAATCCACCATATATTCTTACACATTACCCCATGTATTTTTGTGCATATGCTTCATAGTTCTCGCTGTTTCCCTCTGCCCAAAGCTGCCCCCCCCTCCCCCTTCTGCTCGTGCCACTACCCTGCTCCCCATAGTCATCTGTCTTTGTTCCCGCTGATGTCCCGTTATATATCAGAGCCTGAGATGAACGCAGTTAACAGACTGTGACACGACCATTAACTACTGCTGTAATAGAAGGGTAATGGAATCAAACCCCCATCTCTCCACCTCGACAGGTAAATGTTTAAAGACCCACACCCGTCTTTTCCTTCGCTCTCACGTTGTTAGTTTTGCCTTTTATCTGTCTTTTTTTCCTCTCCCTGCATCCTCCCTTCTTCCCTCACCTCCGCCACAGTTGCCCTTGAACTGGCATCAAAAGACCTGCAAGATAAAAGTACCCAATTGTCCATTTTCCGAGTGATACTGGCCAGACAGATCCACTGATGTCTGCTTTTAATGCCCCTTGTCTCGGGATACAAGGAAAGAAAAAAAAAGCAGTGACATTACTACCCTGCCCACACTATCCTGTCCTCATACTTGCTTGTGTATTCCCGTATGAAATTACCCCATTGATTTGCAAAGAAATGGGCATTTATGGTGTAGCTCTTGAGTTACAGGGGATAATGGAAGTCGTGTTATGCACCGAGGTAGACAGAAAATCATTGGGAAGAGGAGAGTAGTCATATCTGCAAAATGATCACATCCATGGAAGTACGCGAGCAGCACGGTGAGTCACTGTCAAAGCACCAGGCCATTTTTCACCATGTGCCGCAAATTATTTTCACTATTTATGGATAAATCACATTATCAGACTCTTCTCAGACCACATTCATTTGTTTCACAGAGCTTGTCTTATAATATTACACGCTTTATATACTGGCTCTGTACATAGGTGTCAGTTGAGAACATTTTCTGTTATAAAATATGAATTTGGAAATATTTTCAGTGACTGATATGTGACCTGATCCATCCCTGATCTGATGAAATTTGCAGTGGAAGATAATAGATACTTTCACACTATTAATTGATATCATTTTTTAAATCAGTTTCCTGCCTGAGTAGACATTGAATACAATACACTGTGACTTGTTGCAAAGATTAGTAAACAGTGAATAGAATTTGGAGTATTATAGCACAGTATATTTAATATTACTATGTAACTTTACTGGTGCACCAGCTTTTCTCCAACATTTTATTGCTTTGCATTGGAATGTTCCACAATATGGCATTAAACTTCTTTATTTCTATGGAGAGGAGCAGGTTACACAACCAGACCAAGTTAGAGGTCAGATCTGTGGAGAGGTGAGCCCATTCACAATACAGATGCACGTCTATAAATTCTTGCAGTAACACCTTACGTAAGTACTAATAATAGTTGTTGTATTCCTCAAAATACTTTCAAATAAATAACACTTTGAAGTTATTATTTTACTGTGACTCATCCTTTCTTCATTTTTCTGAAGTAAATTATGCTCTAGGTTATGTCTTTTTATGCATACTATCTGCATAAGCAGGTATACTGGTATACTTTGCTTACAGTATAATTGCCATAGCAACAAGCATACATTTTTTATTGACGATCAACTTTTTACATGACTCACACTTCAGCAGCTTGTGAGCTGCTGAAGTGAGCTTGTCTTGTTGAGCTTGTCTTGCCTTGACTATAGTTTTTCATTCTTTTAAAACAAGCCATGACCTGTTTCTCAAGATGCTTCAATTTTTCATAATTCATAAATGTAAAAGGGAATAGCAAGTGTTACTTAATAATGTATTCAGGACAGTTTTTGAGTTATTCTCAAATGTCAAACATCATTTACAGGCGTCATAGTGCGTGTGGTTAATTCTGTGTTTTGAAGGGCCAAGGGTTAGTAGCAAATATTTAAAGGGGCTCTTTTATTTTTCAATACAGGCATTCTTACTGTGCGGACATCTGACCGGTATCTCCATGGAGATACGTCTAATGCCATGCAGTGGCACATTCAAGGCGCAACAATAACATCTCCATGAAGATATCCACCAACTAAGTGGTGGACCCTCTGACTGAAAACTTGCATTATGCACCTTTATGTGATGTAGGAATTGTAATACTGGAACTTTAATACAGCCTTTACCCCTGAACTATACAGTTTGAATCCAGGTTTATTATTTTTTTTTATATCGGTTTATTTTTATTATACAGTAGCTTTTCATATACTTTTGTACTATACAGCTGAAGAATCCTTGCCTGATTTAATGACCATTGATTTGTACAGATGTTTTGACAGACGAGAAAAGCCCACTCTCGTATTTCAACCCAGATTCCCACAATCCCTCATCCGACCAGTCGATCCTGACTAAACACTGTCAATCGTGCTGTATCCTTGTGTGCACATAGAGCTCGCCATCCATCTGCTAGCATGTCCGCTAAAATTTTATTGATGGCTGCGATGTAACAAAATCCGCCCTTGACCAGCCACCGCCTCGGTAGCACTCACATCACAGCTAAACCTAGAAATGTTTTAAAAATTAAATACAGCAGATATGCCATACGCGGGTTATCGAGCCGTCGGAGGCATGCTTTGTGTAAAAATAACCCCCTCTCTGATTACAATATGAGGAGAAATGTGCAGAAAGATACGATTCTGTGCATGACTGTTTTTAGTGGCACTGGCCTTGAAGGGCAGTATTGAATGTCAGCGGCTTGTGAAGCAGTTGATGAGATTTTTGTCAGAAACAGCTTGCATGATGGGAATATTTATCTTTTAGAAAAGTTCTGAGGAAACAGAACCGGTCTAGCGTGATGGGGGAAGTTGTGAGGTTATAGGTTGCGTCAGGTCAGGGGCCTATCCATGGGTTTCAGAATAATGAGAAATTAGGACCATTGTCTAGTGATTAATAATTTAAAACAATGAGAATGGGAAAAAGTCCTCAAAATGATGCATATAACAGGAAGCTGAAACTTATGAATATAACTCTATGGGAGATTCAGTTTTTTGAAAGAAATATACAAACATGATGCACAAATGTTAAATCTTACTAATTGTTAGGGTCTAGAAACTTGGCATATTAATCTTATGATCTTTTCAACTGGCAACAATCACTTCTGGGGTTGGATAATGGCGCCACTTTCTAAGACTGTTTTAAGAAGAAAGACTATTTTTTGTTTCATATGGACAGGCACAGTAGGTTTTGAGATATTAACAATAAACCAGATCAACAAATCTACAATCTGACAATTAAACAGCAAATTTAACCAGAATTTTGACCTGTCCTCCACCTCAGAGCACATATGACAGGTTTTCACTTTTTCACTATTATTGCTTACTTCAATGGGATAGTGCATGTGGTAAATATTAATCATAGTTTTACATCAGTTAAGCGGCAGTTTGTGGAAAAAAAAATTAAAAGAACACAGAAGTAGCATTAAGTTCTAAAACAGAATCCATCCTCACTGTCATCAACACTGAAAATTACATTGAAAATGCAGGGACAATTAAGGGACAAAATAGAGGTGTCATTTATTTTCATTACTCTAATCATAACTATTGTGCAATTTAGGCGAGCTTTGCCCCTTGTTAACATTATGGTTGCTAGGTAACAGTTGGAATGGAATTACCTCACAACTGCTGCCTGTGTCCAACCAGGAAGCAAAATTATAAACCTGTCATATCCACTTCAGTTTTAAACGACAGGAATTCAAGGATGTTGTGACATCACGTGAACATTTTGGAAGGACCTGGGGCATATTTGTGGTATGATTATGTGTGAATATGCAGGGTCCTGTCCAGCTGAGAGCAATCAAAGTGTGATGTATGAATTTGGTCTGCTGGCTGTTTACCACTCTGCTCCTGATTAGACAGATTCACCTGTTTCCCGAACGCATGTGGGACTTGGTGGGACTAGCGGACGCGGCGTCATTACCCGCTCTGATTAGGACTGAGAGAGAGGAGATGACCAGCGCAGCCCTGTGCACCTGCTGCTCGGACCGGAGGAAACTCACAGTTGAGTTATGAGGTAAATATGGAAACTATGTCGAGATGGGAGGCGAGGTGCAATAATTCACTACTCTAGTAATAAGAATGGTATGTCAAATATGGCAGCAATTTCATTACATTCATTAAAGTCCCAGCAGATGGAATAGAGCTACAAGCCAAACCAAAAAGTCTACGTCAGTATTAATATCCAGGCACATTTCTTAAGCTAGTTTTGCTTTGAGATTCTGGCTGGGCAGCTACTACTGATAATAAACTGGTAACTGATATAAAGAATACTACTACTCTGGATGCTAAAAATTCAAATGCAATTTTGACTATAAGGAAAAGGATTGATACCCGATACCGATTTCAATACCACAATGAAATTTGAAAACACTCGTTTACAAGACATAATGACATTTTCCACACAAAACAATTGTTGGTTTGATTGCTACTCCGTTTGACCACCTTCTAACTTATGTCTTTTTGCAAGACACTTTTCCTGCCTTGCCTCTTTATCATAAACAAGACTGTTTACTAGGTGCTCTATGTAACTTATGGTGGACGGTCTGTCATCGTCTTTATGGAGGTTTTGTTGCTTCATCTACAATGTGCCACAGTATTGTATCAAAGCCACCAGGCCAAGTTATTGGTCAGATCTGTGGAGAAGCAACCCCACTCACAGTAAGAGTGCATGTTTTTAAAGATAGTTTATGAGCAATAAAAACACCTGAAAAACCCCCCCAAAACAAAACAAGATAAACAAATGTAATGCTGTGGAACATTTTAGGCAAAGCATAGTATTTCCATGGAGACCAGAAGGTGATGTACCCTCCTCCAGACAACGTTACACAATGCACCTGCCTGATAAAAGCCCGATAAAATCTGTTAAAAAGCTCGAAAATATTTCACCATGAGCTGTTACTACACATATGATTTACTAGGCTACACCACATTGTCCTCTTCTATTCTAATTTCTAAATGTATCCTCTTCCTTCTGTGTTGCATACAGTGTTTATTTATGGGAAACGTCAAACTGTATGTCGTGGACCTCTGTCATCAGGCCTCCTCTGTTGGCTGAGAACTAAATCAGGCCCGGCTTGTCCTTCCACCTACTGTCCCCTCATCAGTGTTACGAGTCATTGCCCTGCAGAGCACAATCCCCCATCGCTCTTCTAGTATGTGTGCGTGTGTGCGTGTAGGATTTAGTGAGTGGTAAATGATGTCATCCACAGTGCACACTCAAGGCCCCGGCTCGCTCCTGTCAGAAGTCTTGTTAGTCAGACAGATGGAGAATTACAGCCCTGAAAATTGTGGTTATGCTGCATTCACTACACAGGTGGCTCACAGTGAGCGGGTTCTAGTCAAAATGTATTCAGTTCAAATACAGTTCCTAGAAAAGGCTGTGTAAAAAAGTAAAATTATGGCAGTGATTTGCAAACATTAATTGCATATATTAATTTTATATACACACAAAACAAAAGCAGGAATCTCCAAACTGCAAAAAAGTAATTGCCTAGACCCACTTTAAAACTCAATACTCTACCCAATGCCATTTCATCTTCTAAAACAGGGGTGTCGAAACTATGGCCCAGGGGTCAAATGCAGCCTTCAGACCAATTTCTGTTCTGGCTCTAAGGCCTCCTCCTGAATTAGCCCAAATAATCATTGGCAATATTTTTTACTGGAATTTCAAGTAATTATACTACTAATTCCCCAAAACACCACAGATGTGCAGAGACAGAACTAAAATTAGCCTTATTAAGGTAGCCATGTGAATGACTCACTCAGTGCCTTGGCCATCAGTCTGTGGCCCTCCAATTCAAAAATGTTTGGATATGCGACTGATTCCTTTGTCCTTTACTTTTGCTAGATTTTTACAATAACACAAATATTTGCATTTTTAAACAACTGCACCTCAATCAATAAAGTAAAAACTTATTTTTGCAAGTCTTTTTAAACAAGTTTTATGAGCTTTGCTTCTCTGTTCTTTACATCTCACACATACTGCCCCAACTTTTTCTGAAGCGTGCTTGCACCTTGTTAGCATTTTATTTATGGACCTTTCAATATTTACAGTAGGGCTTCTTCCTTGTAGGCAGGATTTGGGATGCAGCGAGGCCGTCTAGAAAGCGTTGGCATCATTACAAGGACAGAAAGTGCAAACTCTGCACAAAATACACCCTATTCAATCCATGCTTAAAATAAGAAGTGGAGAGCTAGTGCCAGAAAAACAGCCGCTTTTCTATACAGTGCTGGTGAGGCAAGACATTCTTATATGTAATGCACGTATGTAGCATAATACAGGACATGAAGTATTGGTCTTTATGTTGGTGCTGACATGCATACTGTTCATAGTCATTTGCTGGTGTAAAATAGAGAGAGCGTTGTGCTATGAAAAGCAAGTAGTCACACATTCACTTGGCATGTACTCACTGAATTAGATGCAAATATGGTTTTGGGCCCGGCAGCACAGAGCCCCACACGATCAAAGCCTTTTCAGAGACTGTGTGAAATCCGTTCCCCTTAACAGGCCACTCAATAGGGACAAGGCCATTTTAATTACCTTTTTGTGCATGTGTGAATATACAGTCTTGGCCACGCTTGGGTTTCTTGTAAAGATATAGTGGCATGTGGTGAACGGTCTTTTCAATGAACCGCAAATGTAGTCTTTGAGTGTTTTGAGTCAGTGTCTCTCTTGGACTTGAGAAAAAAAAAAATCAACTGTCCTTGTGTCCGCTAGTTGTCTGTCCAAGGACGTTTTTGATTCTACTGGACCCTATATTGCCAAAGTTGTGAACTTGTCTCTGGTGTCTGTTTTCTTACCGCCACTCATCAAAAACCTAATCTTGATCCAAATATTATTTCTAACTTTAGACTCAAAGTTGCCCTTTTTGTCTAAGGTTTTAGAGAAGGTTCTATATGACTAACCTCAGGTTTACCTTAATCTTAACAAAAATTTAGTTACTCACAGTTTGTCATTTGG
>KN485192.1:4243-20953 GCA_000787095.1 Periophthalmodon schlosseri | reverse complement strand
ACATTCATTTAGAAATGTAAGAATCAATTAACAAGTCTTGATTAAAACTATGCATTTTTAAAAAGTCTTGGTTAGTTGGTCAAAATTCAAAATAAATATTTTTTTTTAATCTGCAATTTGCAAAAAAGTAAAACAAAATGTGTGCATTTCAAATACATTGTCAATTTGCAGAAACTGGCTAATTTTAAGCAATGTCTAAATTAAGTTTATTACATTTGTCAATTTTCTCCATCCCATCTGCATAACCCCAGCTTCCATTGACATGTTTCTTAATTTGTACATTTAAATCCACTGTGTTTATGAAATAAGGTGACAGTGAACATGCGACCCTCTCCTTGTCATGGCTTCAGTCCATTCAGAGCTTTGTGATTCAAAAACGTTCCAAAAATTATATAAAATCATCCCAAAATGTTGAATTTTTAGGGGTATAGGTCCTTACTTCCATGGCTTTTACATGCTCCACAAGAAACTATTGTCTTTCCTTGTTACTCCAGGCTATTCCAACATTTTTGACTTTCCAATGTGTATTTTTCCATCTTAAAAAAAAAAAAAAAGTCCATTTCACAATTTTATCGCAATCCATAGGTTGCAAAACTCTATTAATCCACCATTCTTTGTAAACAAGACAGGGGACAAGGAACAACAGTCTCCAACAAAACAATTAAAAACACAAAATTGCTTTAAAAAATGTACAAAATGCCTCTCCTTTTCTACCACATTGGCGTCAACATAAAACAGTGCAAGGAAAGTCTATAGACTAAAATTACCACAGAAGGTGAAGTTTGGATAGGTGTAATAACAAAAATGGCCACACAAAGGAGCTATCTAGGCCACTTTCGCCCACAATTTCTAACTTCTACCATCTTTCCAAAATAGCTTACAATATCCAAACATTATTAACACTTCCAGTACTTTGTGATTTCATTTGAGGCCTTAGATAGCTGACAATCTTTGTTTCTATCTGTTGTACAAAGAACTGTCAACTTATGCAATGTTTTGAGGCTTGTTCGTTGAGGCGTTAACATATCGGTCCACCTTGCCAACATTTAAGCCATCACCGCATATAGCAGTGTCCACTTTTGTCTGATATTCGCTTCAAATTGTGATTGCGTACTTTGAAAATGGTTGCCATTGTGTGTCTTGTATTACTGGTAATACTTCAACGTTTTGCCATTTTTTTTATGGTTGTCTATCCAAAATATAGAAATCCCACAAGTTCAGAGTTCAGATATTCTTCATCAATTCTGTAACCTTGTTGGCTGTAACTTAGTCCTACACTGTGTAGTTTATCTATTCATAAAATGCCATGTTTCTGGAAAAATAATAAAACTTTTCCCTTAAAACTGCCACACTTTGTTGAATTTGAAGTACACATTAAATATTTGTTTTCATGCTATGGAGTGGTGTTGTTGGGTGAGATTGGCTGCAACTTCACCCACCATTTTGTGGTTTGTCTATTTGGAGTAATCAGAAGTTTCAGAAGAAGTTTCACAAAATAGCTGTTAATTGTTATTTTGATTTGATTTCATTTCTTTTCACACTGTGCAGTAGTGTTGTTGGTTGAGATTGGCTAAAACTGCATCCACCATGTTGTTTATTGTTTTGTCAGAAGGTAATGGCAGTTTTTATGGATATGCATCAACAAAATGGCCACTGTTTCTAGTCCATGTTTTGAAGTCTAGATTTAGTTGATCTTCATGCTTCTGTAAAGCAGCGTAGTTGGTTGAGATTTTGTGGTTTGTCTGTTCAGGAAGTGACTTTACAATATTATTCCACAAAATAGCTGCTTTGGTTGCTGTTTTTTTGATGTCCATGTTTCTTGTCCAAATTTTAATATTAGTTTTTACCTCAAGTGATGCAAAAGAGAGGGAGCCACTGTGTGTTAGATTCTCAATTCCTTCGTGTATCTGCATTGTTGGTTGAGCTTTGTCTGCCATTTTGTTTTTCCTCCATTAAGGAAGTAATCCATCTTTATGGATATAGTTCCACAAAAAGGCCACTGTGTCTTGTCCATGTTTCTTGTCCTAATTTGGTATAGTTTCATGCCTCTGTGCAGCAGTGTTGTTGGTTGAAATTGGCTAAAGCGTCATCCATTTTGTGGTTTCTATACTCAGGAAGTGACTGTCTGTACAGAAGTAGCTCCACAAAACGGATGCTGTTTATTGTCCAAATTTAGTTTTTGTTCATACCACCATGCTGCAACTTTGTTGGTCGACATTGGCTTAAACATCATCTCCCATTTTGTGTCTATTCACAAAGTGTCTTTGCAGTTATAGTTCCACAAAATGGCAGCTGATTCTGGTCCAGATTTTGTAAATTTTTAAGTTTTCGTACAGGTTTCGTTAAAAAAGAAATCTGTCTTTACAGATATAATTCCACAAAATGGCCGCCGTGTCTTGTCCTGATTTGGTCCATATTCACGCCCCAGTACAGCATCGTTGTTGGTTGAGATTGGATTAAGTAAACTTCGTCTGCCATTTTGTGTCTATTCAGAAAGTGTCTCTTTACAGATATAGTACCACAAAATGGTTGTTGTGTCTTGTCAATGTTTCAATGTCTTGATCTGGTTCATTTTCACGCCTCTGTACAGCACCGTTGTTGGTTGAGCTTCACTTTGTGCTTGAGCCCGTCGTACAGTTCGAAGTTGTAGTTTTCGAGCGTTGTTGATGATCTTGACGACAGACCACTGTAGGAACATGTGCAGTAGAGGAGCAGACCTGCACACACGGCTCCCAACAGGACTCCTAGAGACGACATGACGATGATGGTCACCAAAATAGGGTCCAGGGTATAGAGCCACGAGTTGTCCTTCTCTGAGACCAGTGTAACTGGAGGGTCGGAGGAGGGGGAGGGGGTGTTCCAGCCTGAGAACGGGAAACCTGCAAGAAAAATGAGTCACAAATTAGGCTTGCATTGCTGTGTTTCAGATGACATCACACCATTTAGTTGTAATACTGGAGTTATTGGGTCTAGTCACTAATAGAAATGATCAGGTTCAACATTTGTGCATTTACCTTTTAAAGATTTCATGGCAAAGTACAATGTAATCAATGGGAAAATCCATGTAAGAAGCTAGGCTAGGCTAAGACAGCATTGGCGGTGACTGGCAGAAAGAGATATATACACAACTCTATAGTTTAAACTGAGGTGGAAGGCAGGTTAGAATTGTATGATTGCCCCAATACTGATATGTTGTATTTAAGCTGCTCTTGAGATTGAAAACTGTCCAAGTAACAGGAAGTGTGCGGTTAGCATGCTGGCTGTTGTTATTCAGATTCAGATATTGTTAAAAATTCAGAAAGTGGTGCCATTACTCAACTCCAAAGATGTGATTGTTGTCAGTTGAAAAGACTTTAAGCCATAAGATTAATATCACAAGTTTGTGAAGACAGTCCTTAAAAAATAATAGTAAGGTTCAACATTTGTGGATCAGAAGCTTAAAAAAACTGCATTCTCTCATAAAGTTATATAGGCCCCATGCCCTCCATCTGAAATTATGACATCAAAGTCACATTTTGTGGAAAATGTACCTCCATTGAGTGAGTTTCTTCCACTGAAAAGTCGTCCATCTCCAGACTCCATTGGTTTTTTCACTTCTGGAAGAAAATAGAATATGTAACTTTTAAGCATTCAGCACTTTATACCAGAAGTGGCCAGATAAAACATGAATATTTTTTATCTATTTCATGTTGATTTGGCTGCAATTAAATTGGGTCACAGTTAAAGATACCCCCAACTGTCTACATACAGTACTAGTGGTGTGACTATACTAAAATTTAAACTTAATTTCGATACTAAGGAATAAATTCGATACTCAATACCAATTCTGATGTCACAATAATTAAAAACACACTTTCTTTAGACAATAGAAGGTGATTTTCAGCATGAAATGGTAGTACTTTCTTTTATATTCCCATGTGGCCATATATATGTGTAATCTCTCAGTCGTCCAGGTAGTTTCCATAGTGGTCCATGGGCGTATACTAATCTATATGATCTTGTTCTGATACAGCTTAATATCATTCTAAACCTTTTCAGGAAAGGTTCATTTCTGTCCTTTTTTAAGTATCTGATTTTCAAAAGTTTTGACAACCCTACTACATACATATCCATTTTTCCAATTTCCATAATAGTGATTACATTTTATATTTTGTAGTAATGACAAACAATGTTTATACAAAAATATGACTTTATTCATCGACAAAAGACTCTAGTGATCCATTTTAAGTCAAATACACCATCACATATCAACATACTATGGCATAAGACTGTTCATTCAATAAGGATGCATTGAAATCAACATTTAACTCCTTCACAGTGTTACATAGACTTATCCATTGACAATACATGGGCAGATTTGGACAGTGGTTGTGTTGAGGTCCTATATTACGCATTTGCCTTGCTTTTCGGACTATGGCTGAAGGATTTGAAGAAAAATATCCACTTGTGATTTTTCTGATAAGTATTGCAGCTGTGATTAAATTTGCGATTTATGTTTTTTATAATGGGATTCTGTTCAAAGTTCACATTTAAACACATCCAGAAGAACTGACAAAATTACTGAAATATGAACTGACTAATGCAATTTGATTATGATTAATCTTGGAAGCCTATTTTGGACTATTCTGGAGACCGTAGCATTGTCATTTCTGTAGTAATAGAAAATAATGTCTTGGATTAACTTAAAGCAGAGAGTGCAAATACTATATTTTGGTGTGTTACAAAGAGTAGTAGTTTCTGTGGTGCTAAAAAATTGTAGCTAGCTTGTAGGGCTGTGCAATTAATCAAATCAGGATTGGCTGTAGAACCAATCCTGTCTCAGTAAAAGCATGTGGCTTGGAGCAGACAGAAGACTTTGGAGGAAGAAATTTGGCTAGCCCAATTGGTAGCTATTATGTCATGGTTAAGTGCAAGCTAGATTAGCATAATATAGGACCTTTGAAAAGTAAAGTTTGCGTTTTTGTTGATGCACTTTCTGGCTTGAATTCAAAATGGTGGAAATGTTTTGGCAAGGCACAGGTCTAGATTGAGGAGTGTGGTCTCCAATGGCCAATGCATATATATTTTTACATCCCAGAGTAAGAAGAACGCTTGGCACCAGTTTTGGACCATACAAGTGCGGTATATATGGGACAGAAAAGTGCTTACTGTAGCTTTAATAAATGTTATCAGCCCATTAACTAATTACTACGATTAGTGGCTTGGCGCATGAGATGGGGGAAGGAGCTAGGTTTAAAAGCATTAAGCTAGAGGGTGCCAAGAGGAGTGTCTGAAGCAAAATGGGGACAAATTGAAATAGGTTTTTGCTGATAAAGAACAAGTACAGTTTTGTTGACTGGTGCATAATTCATATTTATTTTAGTTTATGTAGTAAAGTATATTGTAAAACCTGTAGCTGTAATTTACTAATGGTCTATTCATATGGTAAAACAAAGGGTCATATTTGAAGTAAAAGATTAGGGAGCAAAATATGTCTATTCTGTTTGGTTAATCATTTAAAGGTGCAATATGTAACTTTTCCGGTGGAGAGCACACCACCTGCTCGTCTCCATGGTGATGTTATTTCTTTGCCTGGAATGTTTCACAGTATGACATTAAACTTGATCTATCTTCATAGAGACAAGCAGATTCTATCACAGAATTAATACATGTTTTTCAAGGTATTTGTTTAACAAAAGCAACAGGGACAAATTTAACACCATACTGTGGAACACTTCTGGCAGAGCAATAACATCTCCATGGAGACAAGCAACCAAGCTTTTCTCCACCAGAAAAGTTACATAGTGCACAACTCAAAACTATTTAGGGCTGCAACTTACAATAATTTTGGTAGTCAACTAGTCAAATGATTATTTCTATTGGACAGTGAGACTTGTAAATACATTATCAACTAAATAAAGGTTGACATGGTGACCGAAGGCTTCTAATTAAGAATATTTATGAATAATGTCTATCATTAATGAAAATCAATGGTTTATTCTTTTTTGCCATTTTGATTTAATAATGCCACGGTCTGTTATAAAAAGGTCCTTTTGTGTGTGCTTTCGAGTCTTTATGGTCCAGATAAGTTAACAAAAGTGATTAATTTTAGAGTAGACTAGTCACAATTAGGGATGCACCGATACAATATTGGTATCGGATATCTGCGCCGATATTGAACATTTTGGTGGATCGGATATCAGCTTCCAAAATATCAGTTCAGTTGATATCCCATTTTGGTATATTAATTGGTGTAATAAGATGATTTACTAGCCAGTATTGGTCCAAAACGTCTCTTAATATTAATGTTTTTACAAAGATGTTCTGTAATCACAAAACAAATTTGGATTTTTTAAACATTTTTTTACCTTATTTTCTGTCTCTACCCTAGTCTCAGTTCATATCAAGTATCTGCAAATACTTAAAACTGAAGAACCGAAATCGGGATCGGAACAGAAAAACTTGGATCGGTGCATCCCTAGTCAAGACTGGTCAATTAATTGTTGCAGCACTAAAGCACTAAACTATTGCATGTAAAGTAGTCAAATTCGAACTTCAACCATTTTAACTATTTAAACTTGTGTATCCATGTTTCAGTTTATGTCATGTAGAAATTTAAAATGCCATAACTGTCTGCATCTCACCCAAAAGCCTCCTCCTCTAATCTATCAAACAGCTTGGGCTTTCGCTGCTTCCTCTTGGCTCCTCTCTGAGTTTGCATATAACATCCTCCTTATGGCACCCAGCTGCTCCTGATGCATTGTGGGAAATGTAGGATTATAAATCAGCCACAGGTGACGGCTGACAGTTGGCGATATTTACACCGTCCCAAACCATAACAAGACCATATTCAAAAACGCAATGTACAATATATTTTATGTGTTGCGTCAAAATGGCTGCTACATCCATCAAAGCCTGATAACTTTATTGCCAAAAAGACAAGACGATTGATCAAATGAAGTTGTTATCCAAATGCGTAGTAAGTAGTAGTGGTGTATTAGATTGAGAAAATGCAGAATTTAAATTAATAAAAAGATAAACAACAAAAAACACATTGGTTGCAGTAACAATAGGCTGTTAAGGCTGGTAGAGGATTTGAAGACATTTTGGGCCTTGATAGATTTAAGCCAGATGCCCTTCCCTTACATTTATCTATGCCAACTAAATATTAAAAAATTCTGACAGCTTGTATAAATGTATTCCAAATAGCTGGGTTTCAGATGAAATTACAACTTCTATATTTAAGAATATAATGTGCTATTTGATTTGAGACAGGTGAAATTGCTCATGGTAATTTGAAATTTTAGTTGTTTTATAGTAATGTTAAGTTCAACATTTGTGGATTGCCTTTCTAAAATACTGATTTGGATTGTCACCTATATATATATATTTATGATTGGAAGAACAGACAGGAGCTAAATGCTAAAATTATCAGTTAATAGTTGAAAACCAGAATTGGGAACATTTCTTAGTTAAATAATTTCTGAAAAATCTCTGATGTAATATTGATAAATGTTAACTTTGATAAATGGTTAGCCCATTCAAATCGGTACATAGTTTAAGTGCGTATGATACTTGTTGTAAATATAAATTATAGTTCACCGATCAAGAAGCAATTTGTGAAAATTATCGAATTCCCTGGTATGATGTCATAATTAACATTTTAACTTTAAAAAAATTGCCAAAGTGGGAAATTGTTTTAAATATAATAATCTTGACTGTATTTTAGTGAAATGAGTAGTTTAACCTGTCACATGCACTTTAAAGGTCCTATATTACACAAAATGGATTCTTGTGAGCTTATTATAATGGTGTTACCTCCGCAAAAACATACCTGGAGTTGTGTTTTGTTTCATTCACACATGCTTGTGTGTCTACATCTCCAAAGCCTATTCCACCTTGTGATGTCATGAAGCGGTAGTCTTCAAATTAACAGCTACCTTTAACTTTTTGTTCTGTAGAGATTGGCAATTCCAAGGCTGAAATCATCCAAATGATTCTAGTGAAGGTGTATGAATTGTAAAAACACTGTATAAACACCTGTATTACCACATGACATCACAATGTGAAACAGTGTGTTTTCTGTTTGAGACAAGAACTCAGCCTAAATATGCAGGGTTTCTATGTTAAACATGTGTGAATGAAACAAAACAAAACAAAAGGGTGTGATAAGGAAAGCATCATAACATAGATCCAAAAACAGCGTACCGGTAATATGGGCCCTTTAAGCCTGTATGGCCCTGCTCCTGTCTAGACTCTGAACCATTGCATCATTATAGCATTGCTTTGAGTTGCCATCACAGCACAAATTGTATTATTTGAGACATAATGTAAAAAACAAATAATATAGTTAACATGAACTGGGTCTGTCCAGTTGTTTGAATGGCTGTAATTATGTTATAGGAACAAAACCAATGTATTTAAGAATGGACTTCCTATAAACTGGACTCAAATAGAATCTAATGTAATATGGCCTTTCTTTAACAATCCATGGGGTTCAGAGTGATGGGAATATGGGACCGTTGCCGGAGCAATAAACAATTTAAAGCAAAATATTAGATTTTTTTGAATGGGAAAAGGTCCTCAAAATGTCGCACATAACAGGAAGCTGAAACCAATGAATTTTATGAAGTTTAGCTACTGCAAGACACTGTAAAAATGAATGAATGCAACTTTGAGTATTTGAGTAATTTTAGCAAGTTTACCTTATTTGACCTAGTATCTCTGATTTTTCAATGTATTACTTATTTAAAATTGCAAGATGATTTCGTTTATTTTTTTAAGGTCAGCCATATTGCCAACCTCTGAATGGAAGATGGACTGATAAAGTGACATCACCAAGACTGAACCAAGACAAGGTAAGAAAAACATTTACATTTTATGTTTTGTCTGTATAAACAAATATTGAACTTAAATGACTAAAATTGAAACCAGAATTGACCTAAAACATGTTAATTAATCTATTAAAATCTAAATTTAAAAAGGCACCATGCAAGTTTTTAGGTGGAGGGTTTTTTCTCTATGGAGATGTTGCTTTTGGCTGGAATGTCCCACTAAATGGCATTAAACTTTGCAATCTCCATGGAAACAAGCAAGAGATTCCACCAAACCCAGCCTTTTTTGAGCAATGTGGTAGTCGACTAGTCAAATGATTATTTCTATTATACACTGAGACTTTTTAAATACATTATCAACCAAATAAAGATTAAATATGGAGACTGAAGGCTATGAAGAATATTTAAAAATTATTCTAGATGAAAACCTGGGTTTTTGATTTAAAAATAACACTGTCTTTGTAATAAAAAGGTATTTTCGTATGCGTTTGAATCTGTAGTCCAGATAATGATTATGATGATCAAAATACGGCTACTTTGGTAATTATTAGTGATAACTTGATTGAACTTTGGAAATTTGTAAATAACAAATCCTGTAACTGAATAAATGTATTATAGATCAGTTTAATGCCATGTGGAACATCCCAGGTAAAATAATAACATTCCCATGAGATAAGCAGGTGACAGAACCTCCACCAAAAAATTACACAGTGCAGCTTTAAATTATTCAAGACTGTTAATTATTTGAACTTATGTCATCTATTTGTTTTTTGCAGTGAATACCTCTATGTAGCTAGGGCTGAAAATAACTAGTCTAGTGGTTTGATGTTGACAGCTATTGCATAATAAGCGTTGGTTTGGGACCAAAATGGTGTCAGGAATCCTCTTCAGTGGTGCCAGCCTTAACATGTGACAGTTGTCGGTACATTTATTTTCCCACAATTCTTTGCTCCGGTCTCTAGGGTCTTGTTTTAGCCAGGTTTTGGCAGAAATCCTCTTGTCTCCAAAATTCAACATTGATATTTGAAAAGCTAAGGTCCATCATGTTACCAGTTTTACTTCTGGTTTAGTGTTCATTTAGACCTGGTTTATGTTGATTGAAATTTGTTGGAAATGAATTAAACCAACCAAAACATTCACAGTTCTTGCAAATTAATTTAAGAATTTGAACATAGGCAGCAGTAATGTAGTCTTGTAAACCAATTGCCTTTAAACCAAACGGTGGCCAGTCCAGTTCTTGCCCAAATACATGCCATTGTTGTGTTGTTGAGTAACTTATTGTCTATACTCTCACAGTAATATGGCTGACTGCGACAGGTAGGGCATCAGGCTTAAATGAAAATCTGTCAAATCACTATTCGACAATCTCAGATGAAATATGGAGCTGTTAAAGGAAAACAGAAAATTCTAAATATTAAACAATAATCAGGGTGGAACACGTCCTGTTTGGAGACAACCTTTTAGGAAGGGCATCCGGATTAAAATAAAATCTAAAATCACCATTATGCAACCCAAAAATGTGTCGTGATTTGTAGACCAATCTTAGAATAGATTTGATTTGCTGGGAGGTCATTTGGTTTAAAACAAGCAGGCAAGAATATCTGAAGCCTTCCGCATATTGGGAAGCTAATTTTAGCAGAGGTTTCCAGTGGTGAGAGCACATAGCTGGATGGGAATCTGGATTCATTTTCCAGATTTTAAGGGCCCAATCTTAGCAGAGGGTCTGGGGGAGATGGATAGCTTAGAAAAAAATAAAAAATCAGCATATGTCCTCGTTTGTAGACCAGTTTTAGCAGGGGGTGAGAGCACATAGCTGGACGGGCATCTGGCTTAATTGTCCTAATTTTGGGGGGCAGTTTGTTTTAGCAGACTGTCAAGTGGCAATGGCAACTAGCTGGAAGGGCATCTGACATAACATCTAACATAAAACAACCAATTGAAGCACTGCATATGTCCTTGTTGGTAGACCAATTTTAGCAGGTGGAGATCGCACATAGCTGGATGGGCATCTGGCGTAATTGTCCTTGTTTGGGTGCATAGTTTTTTTAGCAGAGGGTTCGGTGACGATCGCGACTATCCAATCTAACCGTTAGCACTGGTTCGACCCCTGGCGTAGCCATGCTAGAGGACCAGTTAGCATACTGGAAGCACTGGGAGGAGCTGTGGTAGGCTACGGAGAGCTGGTTCTTCTTAGATGTCGCTAGGTGTTGTCGACAGCAGCACAGCGCCCTTACCAAGATGGCCGCCGCAAGGAGAAGCAAGGCACCCCCAGCAGCGATAATGTAATACCAGTGGATGGGCAAGGGAGGGACAGGCACACCTCCCCCTGGTGGAGAGAAGGAGAACAGTTGGCCAGAGGGATAAAGAGGAGTGTCGCGGGTACAGGCTGCAGGCAAAACACTGCAAAAACCAATAGCTACATTGAGTTCAAATGACTTGAGTCATGAGTTGAGTTAATTAAGTTGGTTTTGTAGTATTTACCAAGTGATGATTATTTTAAATTATTATTATTATGATTATTTTAAAATGCACTACGTAGCTTCTATGGAGGTGTGATTTGCTTTGCCTGAAATGTTCCACAGTATGGCATTAAGCCAGGATACTGGTCAAAAACTAATGGCTATGAGTTCAAATTACTTGGATTTATTAAATTGATTTGAATTGAGTAGTTTCAACTAATTTGGATGTATTTATTGAGTGATGATTAAAAGTGCACTATGTAGCTTTTCTATATGGAGTACGTTATTACTCCATATACTCCATTACTATTATATTATAAGTTATTGCTTTGCCTAGAATGTTCCACGGTATGGGCTAATGCCATCGCCTGCTTTGGACAAGATACTGTCCAAATTTGTGGAAAGCTCACAGTAAGAATGCTTTTTTTTGTGAGGTATTTTTGAACAATAAAAACAATAGGTTTATTGTCATACTGTAGAAAATCAAGCTGAAAATCAAGCTGAAAAGTTACATAGTTTATCTTTAATTTCAATATACTTTAAAGACCATTTATCTGCCAAGATAAATGGTATTGGTAATGGTAATGATATTTTGGTATTGATATTGGTATTGGTAATGGTAATGCTATTTTTTTCTGGGTAAAATTGAAAAAAGATTACAAAATTATAATTGAAATAATAATATGTGTACCGTTTTTATGAATATTTTTGGCTTGAAAGAAAATATTAAACATCTTTCAGAAATGCATTGACACAAGACATTTTTTTAAGTTAATAAGTCAAGTCAAATCTACTTAAATTTGTCACTAAGTAGCTATTTGTTTTTGCAGTGCAGGCATGCCGGGTGCAAAAATAAAAATAACATAAAAATAAATTAAAAATGCATCCACTTTGTTGCAGGTCAGAGATTTCACACCAAAATCGTAATCGAGAGGTTGTATGGGATTGTTAAGTGATGATGTCACTTCCGGTCCAACTGTCAACTTCATAGCTGATTTCTCGCGCTGTTTTTGACACTATGCCACAGTGTTGTTTACTTACTCATCAAACGAAACAATTACCTTTCAAAAACGTATGTTTAAGCACAAATTGTATCAGATATGTAAATAATCTACAAATATAGAATAACATAGGTTTACCAACGCTAGCTTAGCCTAGCTTCTTACCTCAACCTTGCACACTTTCTGTCACACTTACAGCCTTGCTAGCTTTAAGCGAATGCAATCCCTTTTTTTAAAATGAGATGTGTTGTTGCTAAAAAAAGAGAAAAAATGTAAAAATGTCAATTGTTTTTGATTCTTGGACCCAGAAGTGACATCATACTTAACAGCCATATTGATTTGAGTTCTGTCAAATGCAAGGTTTGTTCCAATGTAAACCAGTGCATTTAAGTGCATGGCCAAAGGGTGTGAAAGGCACAGCCAGAATCATTAGTTTAAGCATCTTTGTTGAGCCATGCACAACAGGCCAATGGAAATTCACTATTTTGTTAAGTTATTGTTTTGTTTCGTAATTTCCTTTAAATGGACACTCCTCTCCATTATCTGCTTGCCAACTGTCTCTAACCACCACTGTACACTGTATATATATATATATATTTTTATTTGAGCAATTTGTACTAGGTGTCCCCTGCATTTATTGGTTGATTCTGTATCTAATATATGGTATTTACATAGGAAATATACAAAAAAAACCCCAAAAAACTAAAAAACACACTCACAACACAATAGTTGAACCTGATATTAGTGACATTTTCCTATATTCATACAACCATAATCCGCATCTCACCTGAAAGCCAAGAATTTAAAGAAGATAGCACTATGTAACTTTTCTGGTGGGGGGTCTGCCACCATGGAGATGTCTTTGTCCTGTAATGTTCCACAGTATGGCATTAAACCTGGCTATTTTGCATTCCTTCATTTAAGTGTTTTTATTGCTCAAAAATATCTTGGAAAGACCACATTTTAACTATGAGCAGGATCGCCTCTCCACAGACCTGGCTTGTAACTTGACCTGATAGCATTATCTGCTTGCCTCCATGGAGATATGAAAGTTAAATGCCATATTGTGGATGATTTTGAGTCAAAGCAATAACATCTCCATGGAGACAAGTAGGTGGCAGGCCCTCCATGAGAAAAGTTATAGTGAAACTTTAAGTGAAAGCCTTTACGAAATCTCTAGTAACAAATGAATACATACAACTACTCAAACCAAGTTAATATTTTCAATTAAAGTCATTCTAACTTGTATCAATATTATTTTTTTGCAGTGCCAGGCCACATCCTCCAAAACTTAGTACAGCACCAGCTAACCACTCTGTCACAAAGCTTGCCAAAGCTGCTCAGGTCTGGTCTGAAGGAGGGAGGAGACGTCCGTATGTGCCCCAGATCAGTGAACCTTGGCTGGGGAGGGAGCGAGGCGAGTGGGGGGGGTGCAGTGCGGTATATTTGCTGGTTTTTGGAGCGTGTCACATAATTACAGGGAGAAATAGTGCGTGGGTGCCTTCTCCAGGCAGTGATGGGAGGTGACTACTGCCTGCCAGAGCATTCAATACAACTGATATTTCATTTAATCATATGTACAGACATGTTATCTTTGGGTTTTCAGACAGTACAATGCAGTGTCACTCCCCCAGTATTATGTACCCAAATAGTATTTTCAGAAAGAAATCTCCAAAAATCCACAAATGGTTTTCCTGATAATTTATTTCTATTAGTGAGAGGGTAGTCAAAAGTGTCAAAAATCAGATACTAATCAATACTAAAACTAGTATCGAAACTAAAATCACATTCACAGGCGAAAAATGAACCTTTCCTAAATAGCTTTAGAATGATCAGATCAAGTATAAGACCTCATAGACTAGTATACTCCCATGGACCACTTGGAATCTACTATGGAACCTACCTGGACGACTGAGGAATATACATGGAATATAAAAGAAAGTACTACCATTTAATGTTGAAAATCACATTCTATTGTCTAAAAAAAAGAGTGTTTTTTTATTATCATTTTGCAATCGGTATTGATTGATTTATTAGTATCAAAACATCAGTAATTAGCGACAAGATCCATTATATATATATTTATCCAACCACACCAACATCTGCAGATTAGCTAGAGACATTTGACCTGCCCCTATCTCAATCTAACACAACAGGGATATAGGAGAATAGGAGGGCACCTGATACACAGGGAGGAATTTTGTGATGTCATCTGAACCTCAGCAAATACTTGTAGAGATATTGCATAGTACATGTAGCTTAACGATGTTTAGTTTAGCAATGTTACATAGCTAATATACAATGCACTAGGCATAGCTGTACAATAGTGCTATAAAAAGCCAGTTACCCCAAGATTGTTTAAGTAATTGAAAGATTTAAGAGCAATCACAAAACTCATTTCAAAATCATGCACAAAATTCAATAAAAATGTCACCTGTAAACCAATTATTTTTAACAGTGTTTTTTTTTTTCTTATTCAAATATTAAATGCAATGCAAAAAATAATCCAAGATGCGACATTTAAAAAACTGTAGATTTTGAGATTTATGTTTAGTATAATCTTGTTCACATGCGCTTGCTAATCCTTTAAATGCTATTAATTAATATGACCAATGACCAATAGCCTGGCAGCCTCATTCTGTTGCAGCCAATCAAAACAGACCAGGAAGTAAGCAAGACAAAATAAGGAAGTTGTATTGTTAAACTCACCGGTAACTTCTGGAGAAAAGGCAGCGATTGGCTCTGTAAAAAATATAAGAGAGAGAGATAAAGTTTTAAAACGAGTAGAAAGTAAAAACCAAATGTCACCTAAATGCCACAGCAGAAATTTCTCAGAATTCCTCTGAAGGTTCAGAAAATGTATGGCCTTTACTTAAAACAGAACATTTTTTAAAGGCATGGGATTTTGAGGTTAATATAGTAGGCTATTCGTGGGTTTCAGAAGACATCACAACATTCTATAAGCCAATTATGTTTAATGTAGATGGAGGCTGTCTCTTGGCTGGCCTGGGAACGTCTTGGGGTCCCACCGGAGAAGCTGGAGGACATATCTGGGGTGAGGGAAGTCTGCGAGTCCCTGCTTAGACTGCTGCCCCAGCAACCTGGCCCCGGATAAGCGGAAGAAAATGGATGGATGGATGGATAGATGGAGGCAGCTGAAATTAATATTGTTAAAATGCAGTAAGTTTGTAGGTCTAGTCACTAATAGAAATGATTAGTTTCAATGTTTGTGCATTCGCCTTTTGAGTATTTCATTGCAAAGTGCAACGTATTCTATAGGGAAAACGGTCTCTTCCCCCCATCTGAGGGTATGACATCACATTCAAGAATCTGAACATTACCCATTCTAAATTTGACCCAAGATATAAATTTTTTTAGCTAACTTATTACTTGTAGTAGTATATTTGTGTACCCTTAAAACAGAAGATGTTTGGACACTACCATTGCAAGGTAGCATTGCTAGAGTGGTACTTTTGAAAGTTGACACATAAAAGTCTATTAAGTAACTCTTCTGGTAGGGAATAAGTCATCGAGATATTGCTTTGCCTGTAATGTTCCACAGTATGGCATTAAACTATTTTTTTTTTAAATTAGTGATGGAAATATCTTGCAATATATGCATTCTTACTGTGAGTGGGCTTGCCTCTCCACAGATCTGACCTGCAACTTTGCCTTTTGGTGTAACGTGCTTGTCTCCATGGAGGTACGTTTAAAGCCATATTGTGTAATTTATAAAAGATTATAATAGTTTGCCGCTGTTAATTTTAAATTTTTATCATTCAGTAAGTTTGATTGGATAACATTCCTTCCAGATAGGCCTTTAACCAAGCCCTATCCAGAACTAAACCAGGACTAAAACATTTCAATACACTCTCCTGATTATATATTTTGTTGAGAGAATATCCAAGATGGCCGAACTACATTTCCTCTCAAAGACGTAGGATTTGACTCTGGGTTCACGTGGGGGTGAAACTGTTATTTCAAGTTGTTTATCGTCCGCGTCCAGTTTTTGACGCAAGAGAATTTTTTTGGCTGTTGACGCAAAACATAGCTCCAGACTTTGATGAGTTGGAATGCAAACAAGAAAAGGACCTACGCGTGTGAAGGGGAAATGAGAGGAAAAGTGTCCCGGGAACTGGCAACGCCAATGCTGTGTGAACAAAAAGTCTACTGCAACGCCTGATAAGAGACATCCCAGTATGCAATGTGGGAGACATTAGGAAGAGAGGTAAAGAGGAGGTGGAGACAAGGAAGAAAGCGAGGCGTTAAAGATAGAGCAGTAGACAGAAAGGAGAGGGGGAAGGTAAGATAGAATATCTTGGGGGTGTGGGGGGGCTGGAGAGAGAAAGAAGGGAGAGGAGGAAGGAAAGAATGATAGAAGCAGGGAGAGAGAGGGGATAGAATGGAGAAAGGAGGAATAAGAGATAAGAGAAGGAG
>JACM01075247.1:0-14646 GCA_000787095.1 Periophthalmodon schlosseri | reverse complement strand
TTACTTTATTTTCAAAGAATAGTTTTGCATTTTGTTCGGCATCTTTAAATCACATTTTTATTTTTTATTTTTGACAGTATCTGTGAACTTAATTTCCTACTCTTAATTGTGAATGCAATGCAGCTTATTGGGTTTAAATGCTCCTGAAATTAAGTGTTGCTTGACCAGCCTATACTGAGGTGATGTTGTAATGTGTAAGTGGAACGTCACTGAAGGCCCAAGGGTGAAATGCACGGCCCGCCACTGTGTAATGCCATACTGTGGAACATTCCAGGCAAAGTAATAACATCTCCATGGAAACAAAGAGGTCTCCACCAGAAAAGTTACAGTTATCTGTGTTATAATGTCGTTTCCTCATCAAAAACATACTTGGAGTTGTGTTTTGTTTCATTCACACAAGTTTTTCTCTCAAATGGAAAACACTCTGTTTCACCTTGTGATGTCATGTGGTAATAAAGGAAGTGCTCCACTGTGTTTTTAAACTCCATACACCTTAACTAGAATCATTTGGATAATTTCAGCCCTGGAACTGCTAATCTCTACTGAACAAAAGGGAAAAGGTAGCTATTAACTTGAAACTACCACTATTTGACATCACAAGGTTGAAAAGAGTCTTTTGAGCTTTGGAGATGTAGACAGAATAAAATAAAGGGTTACTCATGTGTGAATGAAACAAAACACAACTCCAGGTATGTTTTTGATGAGGTTACAACATTATAACATGCCCCACAAGAATGCATTTTGTTTAATAAAAAGGAGTGAAAAGCATTCTTCTTGTGTGGATTTGGCTAGATTTCATATGTTTTTTTTTTTAATATGTAATCCACCATAGACGTTAGCCATTACTGTGACTACCATATGGACAGAGCATGTAGCGGCGCAGTGGTGTGTCACGGACTTTTAAAGCATTTGAGATCAGACAAGCTGTTCCTCAGGCAGCGGACGTCCCGTGAGGCTTGTTAGAGTGGCATTTTAAATCTATTTTCCCACTTTTTCTCGGTCTTTACTCATGGTGGGTGCTTTGGCGTTCTGTCAGCTCCCCGGCAACCAACACAACAAGGAATTCCAGTTTTTATATCACTCCCACGTCCGACTCGGTAGCTGCTATCTGCTCCTTTGGATGTTGCAGGAACAGAAAATTCACTGGTCAATAAACTAAAATGCAAAAGCCAGCATGAATATTTGTACTAAAACATTTTATTGGGAAATATATTATTCTCAATAGTAAAAATATGTGCAAAAACGGATGTTATGTGACATTTTGGTGGCAGTAAGTAGCAGGAGATTTAAAACATTTGAATTAAAAGAGAAGGCTGGAACTGTCTGAACTCTCGCCTTAACCTCAAGTACTTGGACAGCGAGTACATTTTAGGCAAACTTTGACAGTTCCATGTTTCCTACTGCATACATCTGCATTAGTACGAGGAACATTAAAGCCACAGTATTTGACTTTATGGGCCTCATCCTGCTCGCTTCCATGGAAATGTTGTTCCTTTGGCTATAATCTTCCACAGTATTTTGTTTCCCTAAATATGGCTTTAACTTTCTATTTCCATGGAATCATGCAGAAGACATATAGCATCAAGAAAGTTACATACTGTTCCTTTAAGTGCAATAAGACTGTACCAACATATACAGTTAAAAGGGGTTATATCATGGGTCTATAAAAAATGTGGCTTGGGCAGCAAAAAATCCTCTACAACAAAAATTTTCCTACAAAACCACAACACAAACTGCTGGTGTTTGGCTGACAGAGACCAACAGTTTTCAAAAATGTCAGATTTTGTGATGATTATTGTCCACTTTCAGATCTAAAACTTTTTCTTAGTTCAAAATCCTTCACTTGCACAACCTTTGCATGCACTATAGCCACTAAATTCTAAATTATGTAGGTCACGACATTTCAAACAAAGAATTCATTAAAATCATTAGCTTATGGGGAAATCTATCTTTCTATCTGCGTTCAAAAATCGTGTTTGCGGCTAAATGCTCTTCTCACTCCATAACAAAGTCCTTTTTTACTTCATAACTTTATCATGTTCAGTATCTCCGGGTCTAAGTATCTCCAAACAACAAAAATGTATTTATGAAAGTACCATTTACTTTAACGCTATTAGTTCACACCTCTTTCGTACAGTACATCTCTGTTCTTCAAATAGTCACGTTATGGTCACGTGTGTCGCAGGCTGTGTAGGGTCAAAGGTCACTCGAGTACAGCTGGGCTTGTTAGCACAGAGCGGAGAGTGTGGAGGGCTTTGTTTACAGAGGCAGATGTAGTGAGACAGTACATGTAGTAAAGATAAGTACACTGGAAACAAATGATAGTGGAGAAGACAGAAAGGTCGGCTAGGTTTGAAAAATGGTGTTTACTGTGAAATACTGTTAAGTCGAGCTACTACATGTTTATGTCTGAGATGAAACTAGAATACACTTTAAGAAGAATGTAGCTGCAGTGATCGTCAAAGGATGAGGGATAGTGATAGTGGAAGAATTTAAATAATTCAAATACAAATCAATGTTTAAGTTTTGTTTAAGTTAAGTTTTATATCAAATACAAATCAATGTTTAAGTTTTGCAATCTGTTAGCAAGTATATAATCCAAACTTTTGAGTAGCTTGTTTTGTAAATAACATCTGTATTGCAAACAATACACCTGTAATGCAAAGAATAAAAAAAAAAACAAAACACAAAACTAAATGAAGGTAAAGTGCAGAAACACAAATGTTCAATGCACTGAATATTGTCAGCATAAAGCTTTTGTCATTATAGACTTCCAGACAGTGTTATTTCAATAATAACTTTACAATTATATATAGTGATGGAAAACTAGCCAAGAAGTACAATTTGTAGATAGAATTTCCACTTTAAAGTTATCTATTAGGGAGTGAGAAAGGAAACTATGGACAATTATTTTTATATTGCCTCTAATGTCCTCTGCATTATGAGCTAGTGTGGTTGCCTTCGGCACAAAATGGCTGCCAACTCTCCTTCATTCTGCCCTGTGGTGGCTTTGGCAACAAATTTACCACCACCAGATGTGGCTGAGGACTGAAGGAATAATGGACACGGTTCCACATTAGGATTAATGCATTAGATGTTGTCCTTTTGTACGATACTTGAACCTCAACCAACCTTTGCAAACATTTCACTTAATTTTCATTATTGGGGTAATCAAAGATATCAAGATATTCATTTTGTCAATATCAACCACCCCATAGCAGTAAGAGCAGTAGCAGTTTTAGTCACTGGAATGGATACAGTTTGAGTGCACCGCTGGTAAGACTCCACATTCATACTCGCCATAGAGTTCATTATTCTAACATCACATTGTATTTGTCCCTTTTGTACTGTATTTGATTTCTTGCATTATTCATTCTGTCCATACTCAGTGATGGTAAGCTACTATTGCAGCCACAGCTGCCCTGGGGCAGACTGGCAGAAACAAGCCAATGTGTGCCATCAGCCCCTCCGACTACCACCAGCGCTCACATCACATTTATGCCAGTGTGTCTTGCCTAAGGACACAATTGTGTTTGCCACTGGCGTCCCTCTGTGGCCCCTGGTATTCTGGTCTCCCATCCAAGTACTAACCTGGCCCAGCCCGGCTTAGCTTCTATGATCTCACGAGATCAGGTTTTGACAAGGAGGTTTAGATCATGTCTTATGGACTGCAAAAGTTTCACCTTATCTTTACTGGGATAAATCTCGAAAAATCTATTTTTTGCAATCTCACTCACCCCATAGTAGTTGTAGTATAGTCTGACTGAATAACACTATCCATTCATGGATATAGTTTTGGAGTGCACAGCTGATAAAACTCCACATTCATACCTGTCATGACTGTTTATTATTGTAAATTCACTTGGACAGTGCACTGTATTTGTCCGTTAGCCACTATCACAGGCACACAGCGTAAAACTCGCTCTTCCTCGTTCGATGATGCAACCATTTGTCATCATCACAATGGAACAGTGTTTTGTGGCTGGATATGACAGTCACCACTTTCCCACATGCTCCTCTCTGGCTTACTTACTGCCTAAAGCTTACTCTCCTTCATAACAACTGGACTCCTCAAGATAATCGCTCTAAGCCAATGGCCATCATCGAAATCAGAGTAAAAATCAGCCTGGTCCCTGAGTGATCCTTTAATGTCATCACGAGTGAATGAAACCCACTCCACTTTAATGACAATCTGCAGAAGCAACAGTTGGCAGGTGTAGTCCCTAGAATACTGATCAGAGCAGGAGAGAGAAGTGCTAGTCTATTTTGGCAAAAAAAATTCAGTAACTAAATGAGGTTTTCATCTTTCCTTGAGTCTTCTGTTCCAGGTTACCGTAGAAACAAACCTGCCTGTTATAGTAGACTGGCAAACATGGAAACATGAAAGAAAACGCCTGATTTGACTGTTATTAATGTTCATATCGTGAATCACGGACAAAATAGCTAAATAAAAACACCAGGATCATGTAGAGCGGGTAAATACGAACAGACCAAGACCAAAATGACGAGCCTGAGAGCAGCAGTTACAGAGAGAGGAAAGACAGATTTTCAATGTAAAGTGAATTGGAGTTGATGGAGCCGGAAGTGCACCCATGATCACCTCCTATTTGGAATGCGGCAGCTAACACGTTAGCTATGTCCATTTATATATCTATGTCTATGGACAAAATGTATTATTTCAAAATAAGTATGGCTATAATTAATATTTTTAAATAAACTGTAATAAAAAATAATGTTGGTAAAACACATTTCTTTCATTATTTACTCACTCCTCTGTTCAGACAATTTCCCTCACTTCTCGTAGACTCCAGAACTTCACCAGAGCACCTCGCAGTTGGAGTCTTTGCTACTCAAAGCCCAGTGGTCACGAGACTGGTTGGTAAAACATTTTTTTTTTTTTTTTTTTTTTTTTTTTTTTTTAAAGACATTTTACTTATTATGTTAAGTATTACAAACGTGTGCATTTTAGGTGGAGGACCTGTTTGTAAACTTGCCTTAGGTCTGCATTGACAAAGTAATTTCCTTTTGTAGATCAATAACATTTATATAAGGTTGTATTCAGGTCCTGCTTTAGCCTTGGCTTGTCGCGGCTTTAGTCCTGACTTGGTTTAGTTCTTTTCTAGTCCTGGTTTAGTCCTGGTTAAATAACAGTTTATTCCAAGTTCCAGTTTAGATTTCTAAGTCCCTGGCTGTATTACCATTTCTCAACCAGGAATTCAAGTTCATTTACCACTGTGCTGCTAGTCCCACGAGTAAGAATAGCCTCTAAACTGCCCCTTATATTTTAATATGACTGATTGTACACATTACCACGGATTAAGAACCAACAGAGGAAGTGTGTGCGTTAACATTGAGAGAATATAAATATCCTGGTGCCATGATTCTAAGCAAAAAGGGCCATGTGCTTCCTCCAAATGACAAATCTTCCATCTAGGAATAACTAAAAGCCTAATGAAAACAAATGCAAAAAAATGTACTTAAAAGCCTCGCTGATAAAAGACATGATAGCACCAAATGGATAAACAGCCTATGCAGAATAATACTGCGGTCTTTGAAGTTTGTGTTCGAAAACTCAGACAGGACTACTCATAAGGAAAGTAAAGTGTATCTCATGTGTATTTAATCTGAAAATAGCCCAAACTCTGAACTTTGCCTCATCAAGCTCAGACAGATTTGGGGCTCCCGCTGTGCCATGCTGAAGAGGGTTGGGTACATCCACAGTAGCTGCTGCGGTAATTGGTCACTTAATTTTGTCAGTTTCAAAAAAGAACTTAAACTATGAATTTGGGGAGTTTCTTTTTATTTCACTAATTTGAAGTGGAGATTAATTACGGTTTGACTGCCCGAATACTAAAAACATAAAAATTGCTATACTACTTAGCTGAACAGAGTAACATGAACAACAAGCAATTTATTCACATTATACTGTATGACCTTTGACCTCTTACAGCTTAAGAAGTGTAATTTTGCAGAGGTTGCTGTTAAATTTGTGTATTTAGTGGGGTTGTCAAAATTATCGAAAATCAGATACAAATCAATACTTAAACTCATTTGAGCTGGTATTAATACTGAAAAAGTCACAGGACAGAAATGAACCTTTCCTGAATATCTTTAGAATGATCTTGAGCTGTATCAGAACAAGTATAAGACACAGACTAGTACACGCCCATGGACCACTATGGAACCTACTGGACGACTGAGGGATTACACAGATGTAATACCACATGGTAATATAAAAGAAAGTATTACCGTTTAATCTTGAAAATCACATTCTATTCCTTAGTATTGAAACTTGAGTTTGAAATTTGAGTATTGTGACAACCCCAACTTCTAGTCTTACCCCAGGACAACTGTGGCTACAATATTAGCTTACGACCACCAGGCGTGACTGAATAATGACGGTGTAGCGCTTTGAGTGGTTTTAACAAGCCAGTAAAGTCCATTATTAGCTTCATTAAAGCAAGAGTATATTGGCAGAATGGCAGGTCTGATGGGGAACTAGAGTTACACAGACACAATGACTATGTATTTACAGTGCTTTTTTAGTTTTTGCAATATCGACATCACAAGAAAAGATTGCGTTAAAGGTCTTCTTTTGACAGGGATTCACAGCTAACTCTAGCGATAAGATGTATGGTACGAGAGAGAAAGAGAACAAAACTATTCAGAAAATCTCCCCCTCTCTCTCCTACATTATATTATAGTGTCATTGTGCCTGTCTCCTCCTGTGGGCTGATCATACTGGACATTAGGTCACATATTGTTTAGTGCTAAACTCCACAGTGAAATTCTGACCTCCGCTTTAACCCACAATATTTGTCTTTATATAAATTCACTCACATCCAGTTTGCTTTGAAAAATGAGCGTATAGCCTCAGAATATTTACCTCAAGGCCCATGAGCCTGGACACTAAAATATAGTTTTAAGGTGATACAGATTAGATTAGTTTAGATGAAAGGAATGTTATGGATGAAAAATAAAACTCACAAAGAAGTATTTGAGGTATGTAAAACTATGAATACTTTTTTCAAATTATATTAGTAGGGTCACTATATGTTACTATGTTATCCTAATAATCCTAATATAGAATATGATGTTTATGAGAGTATGACTATGAGTACTACTAGGTGAGTAAGTACAATTACAAAATACTTCTATAAATCAACTACATGTTTCTATACTTTTCTCACTGCCTCATTTCCTGTCAATGAAAAAAAAAATCATAATCATTTAGAAACTAATTGGGCGTTCATGTGGTCCTCCGTAAAATGTTTTTCAGAGTTGAAAAAGGCACATGAACACTCAGGAACAACTCAGGAAGTCAGGTTAAAACGAACTGTGCGACTTCCACCTGACGTCACCTGTGTGGAGACAGACCGAAATCTGTGATTTGTCAATTTATGTAAAACATTTGTGCTTTGACTAAACGTTACATCTATGGGTTTACTGTTGTTGTCCATATCATAAGAGCAACAGATTTGTGCAAGACACTACTGAGGAATGAATTACCAATGTAACGTTACATCGGTAATTCATTCCTCAGTAGTGTCTTGCACAAATCTGTGCAAATAAACTAATGGGCGACAGCAGCTCAATTGGTGGAGCGTTTGTCCACTAATCTGAAGGTTTGCGGTTCAATGTAAACGTCATTGGCTGAGCGGTCAGATCCACTGACCCACTGACCCACAGGTTGGTGGTGCGATTCCAGCTCCCACAGATGAGTGTTGTTGTGTCCTTGGCCAAGACACTTAACCTACACCCCAGTGTCTGCATACACTGGTGTATGAATGTGTGTGTGAATGTGTGTGTGAATGTGTGTGTGAATGGGTGAGTGGGCCCTTGATGTAAAGTACGTACCTTGAAAGTGGAAAAGCACCATATAAAAATGGGACCATAATGTTAGCTAAAGTATAACAGATAACTAACGAGTAAGGTTTAGCTTTTGAGAGGCTAACAATTTACTGGTTAGCTCTATTTAATTAATAATTAATTAATAATCTTCTTTGTTAATAAGCGGACTGTGATTTTATTATTGGAGATGTCAAAATCTCACCTTTCTGAGATAAAAGCACATGTATGCAAACCCGAGCACCTGAGAACCACATGAACACAGCATAAATGTATATTGTCTAAAAAAATAGGTCTGTCTAAAAAAACAAACAAAAACAAAAAAAAATCCTTGGCTACATGATTAAAAAAAAATAGCTACTTTTGTTTCCAGTTCTTATTCTTAACTGTATTTTGCAGTTAAGCAGCTAAGTGGAGCAGAAATCCCATGACTTAACGTTTCACAAATATAATCTATTAAATTGTGTAACCATACCAACACAGACACCGCCCCTACGTGATGTTTCCTCATGGTAATAGAAGCTCATTCGTTTGTGTTATATGTCTGAGAGCCTTAAGCAGTCCCTCTTCAGCTTAAACCCTTTTCCGTCTGGTGTTTTTACAAGCGCTTCTTTAAATAAATCTGGTAAATCATCTTCTCTAAATACAGGCGAGAGTCAGTCATGTGTTTGAGTCTGGTGGCTCGATGTCGCCACAGAAACACTTGCGTCAGGAGGAGGATACAGGGGGCATTTAGCAATTAGCATCCACAAATAACATGAAATGACTGGATATGACTATGGTCTAAGAAGTGATGTAACAAAGCAGGGGTTAATGCTAAATCTGGACTAAAGCTAAAGGGAATATAGCAGCTAAACAAGATGATAAGTAACATTTGGATCATGATTAAACCCATGACTCAGATAAGGAAGTTTAAAGGCACTGTACCTGATTTTTACTGTCTTAAAATGTGAAAAATAGAAGTAGTTCATTTTAAACGATTTGCAGTGGTCCAAAGTTATTCCTCACTTATGTATAGAGAGCATCCTAATTATTTAAAAAAAAAGAGTTTATAAGTGCTTTTCACAACTTTCAGAGGCCAGAGTGGAGTTTGCCGTCATGGTAATGCTAACAACAACTAACATGTCAAATGGACACTTCCTGTTTTTCGGAAAATAAAATGCTTTCTGATTAGATGTGGACAGCACACAGCGGATTTATTTTTGAACTCGAGAGCTGGGGCTGGGACAAGACATATTCTGCTCAGAAAAAACAGGCCCTTTAACCATGACGAACACTGAACACTAAATCCAGGTTTCAAGGCTTTAATCCTTTTTTAACCAGTCCCAGTAGAATGGGGCATTCGTATTGTACAAAGGGGAAACCGGAGCGACTGGACGAAACCTCCACAGTCACAGGAAGAACATGCAAACTCCACATAGAAACTGCCACCTTCTCTGCCAACTGAACCCGGGACCTATTTGTTGTGATGCCCAAAGCACTACCCACTATGCCACCACAAAAGGACTAAACCCGGACAACTCAAAAAACTTAAGCAGGACAGATCCAAGCTAAAACAAGTGCTAAACCAGGACTAAGATAGCCGACAGTAGCTCAGTTGGTAGAGCGTTTGCCCACTGACCCACAGGTTGGCGGTGTGATTCCAGCTCCCATAGACGAATGCTATTGTTGTGTCCTTGAGCAAGACACTTAACCCACCTCACCCCCAGTGTCTGCGTACACTGGTGTATGAATGAATGAGTGGTTTCTTGATGTAAAGTGCTTTGAGCGAGTTGAAGGTGGAAAAGTGCTAGATAAAAATGTGACCATTTACTAAATAAGACAATGTTTTATTAAAATGGATATAGATAAAGAATAGGAAACCACAATGTAAAATAAATAATACATTTACATAGCACTTTTCTACTTCCAACGAGCACTCACCCACCCATTCACACATGGAGGTGAGGCAGTTGAATGAGTTGCGTATGGACACAAGAACAGTACACACCTGTGGGAGCTGGGATCAAACCAGCAACATGTGGGCCAGTGGATCTGACTACTCTGCTAACTTGCTAATGTAGGGACTAGGATTCGAACCGCAGACCTTCAGATCCGTGGATGAACATTCTACCATCTAAGCTACTGTCGCCCATAGTCAGCAGAAGCCTATATGTGATGGTAAAAGGAATGCTGTAAACACAATGACATTACATAAACTGGATCAGGATTTCAAACCATGAGTCAGGGACATTTTGTAATTTGAACGTTTAGCCCCGCCCACTTAGTCCTTTCTGCCATTATAGTTCTCTAATCTCTGCCTACTATTTGCTTTTTGTCACTCTTGTAAACGCACCACCATGTGTCTGGGATAGGGTCAAGCAGTTGGTTTCCCATGATTCTTTGTAACAATGTGCCTGATTGGATGAAAAAATGTGACCCTGCCAGTAGCGTCTTTGTTAATTATTACCTGAGAAAATGCTATGTAAAATGCATAGTTTATAACTGATAATCAAATTTTTTTCATTATTTGGCAGCTTCAGTCAGAATGCATTATGTAAAGAGCATTTATCTTGACAGGAATAAACTACAATCAGGGACAGGCCCTTTAATCAATATGTAAAGTTGGAGAGATGAATAAAAATGAATTGAGCTGGTCTAATAAACACCAGGTCCAAACCAGGACAAAACCCAGGAGATAAACCAGTGGTAGCACAGGATTAACAATTAGCACCTTGATGTACAGGATACAGCTGTGCTATAAAAAGCCTGAGGGAAAATAACAGGGGGGTTGCCATAGCGCTGTTGTGGAGACTTTGACCAGAGCGGCTGAATATGAAATGGGCTCGGCTTTTGTGAAGAACAGGGTCCTCAACAGTGCAAAAACACACATAAATTGCATGCAATGTTAAATACACAATGAATCCCAATCAGGACTAATAGAGCTCGGGATTGGGTCGTCACAGATCATAGAATTTTGCAGTTAGCCTGATGCTATACCAATGGAGATGCTGAATACTAAACGTAGCGCTAATTTAAAAATGTTCTGACATGACAGAGGGAACCCAGCAGCTAATCAGGTTGTCTGACCACAGGTTTGTTTATTTTTTATATCTCTATGAACATTTTGCTCATGTTGCCAATAATGTAAAGGCTTTTGACACTTGATGGTAAATGGTCACGTTTTTATATTTCGCTTAAGTCACTCAAAGCACTTCATCCCAAGCTCTACTCTGAATGCTTTAGCTAAAACAATGCAGGACTAAACCAGGACTAAACCATGGTGTAAACTGGTTACCTGGCCAGCCAGAAGCACACGCTTTGACAAAATTTAACAAAGACGAGTGGGTATGGAACCGTGTCCTGTCTCCCTGATTTCAAAGTAGGTGACTGACGTGCACATTAACCAGATGGTCCAGTTGCGGCAAAAAAGGTGGCTTACACATAAAAAAGGGTGAGAAAACTGAGAGTGAATTGAGAAACAGCGTGGATTTCTGCAGAATGAACAATCGAAACACCAAACTGTTTTTCATCTCAGGTGAAAGAAGTTATATATTTGTTCAGAATGATACCAAGAGATGATTTCCATATTTGAAAGACGTGATACAAATTAGAGGCTGGGGTTGGACCATTCCAAGTTAGGAGTGTGGTCTTTCACGCTCTATGGTTCAATTCCAGAACCTATTGGATTCAAACAGATTGTAGAAGGGACTGGCTGGTCAGGCAGGTAAATTGGGAATATCCGATGACTACTCAAGGAGAAAACCAGGACTTAACCATGATGTAACCAAGACCTAACCAAGAACCATAGGACTAAACCAGATCTAACATTGTAGAACTAAAGCAGGACGGAACCAGGATGTAAACCAGGAAAAACACAAGACTGTCCAAGGACAAAGGACTTTATTAGAAAGTAAACTAACTGAGGAATACCACAGGGTAACAATGTAAAACTAAATTAGGATTAAACCAGGATGTAAGCCAGGACTAACTCAGGACCAGAAGAATACACAAATTAAACTAAACTAACAAACAAAAAAAAAAAAAAATCAGGATTAACCACAAAAAATCCAGGGCCGAAGCTAAAAAGCAGTTTTGAGAAAAGAAAGAAATGAATTTTTTTTTTTTCCCAATCAAACATGGCGATTTTTTCCAACTTCATTTGCCCTAATTATATTTTGCTCCTCTATATTTACCTCAGAACACAGTGCCTATGCCATGTTGCTTGGGAGCCAATTCGGAACTAAACCAGGAACTAAACAATGCCATATAACAGGAAACTCCATCTGCATTTAAACAATTACTCCTGCCCCACAGTTTGAGCCTCATACCACATGGGGAGGTCTATTTCTGTTTAGAATTGTGTTAACTTTTCAAAGCTAAAACAAGTGTTGTTGTAATCAAAACCTGCTGTGCTGTACCTGCTGGGACCTGTCGCATTGATTGAAACCACGCTGCCTCCTCTTTCAGCTAGTGCCACAAGTGTAATTTTTCATCTGTTCTGAGCACAAAGAAAGGTGCTTGTACAGGACCCTCATTCAAAGAAAAGATAAAGAGGGTTTTTTTTGTTTTTTTTTTGGAATGTAAAATAAATTGAAAATGAAAAAAAAAGTAACTAAAGTTTCTCAATCTCCAAGTTTTGTATCCAAAAGAAGTAAATATTTGGTGGTGAAACTGAGGCAGCAGTTACTGTTATATAAAGTATAAGCTTAAAGAAGACCTATTGTGCTTGTGTCTGATATATAGTTAGAATCTATGACACCCGTGAATCATTATCATTTTTCAACTAAAACGGCTTAATAAAAGAAATGAGTCCACCGACTCCGTGTAAGAAAACTGCAGTGCTCAGTGGGAGCTGACATCGGCGTAAACATCATCACAACAAGAGCCGTGAAGTTGTTGGCCTCTCTTATGGATAGCTGCACGTCATGCTAGTAATGCATGGATTTTTTTTCAGTTGTACCAAAATGACTATGCAATGCTGCCGAATCCTACGCATATCACCAATTAAGACAATAAAACTGGGAAACGAAGTAGGTAAAGAGCAGTGGGTGTATGCGGGCGTGGCAGTGAAAACAATGTGGCGTCTTGACAGTAAGTGATTAAAGATTGCTCAAACACGAATCACAAATGCGCGAATCACTCCAAAAACAACTTCGGGTGAGTAGCTGGTGAGGGGAAACGACTATAACATGATTAAAAGCCCTGAAAAATCGATTTTGCATAATAGGTCTGCTTTAAAGGTGCATTATGTAACTTTTCTGGTGGGGAGTCAGTTGATATGCCATTGGACTTGTCCTACTACCACTCTCCATGGACATAAAGGTCCTGTACCCAATTTTTTCACATGTATTTGACCAAAATGTGTCTTGATGTCAAAGTAAGCGATGTGCTGTCTGCATCTAATTATAAAGCATGCTATTCAATAATCAGGAAGCACACATTAGCATGCTATTCGTTGTTAGCGTTACCGTCACGGCAAAACTCCACACTGGTTTCTGAGAGTTGTGGAAAGTGCTTATAAACTCATTGTGGTGAATAATTAGAATGTTCTGAATGCAAAAGATAAGTGAGGAATAAAAGTGTCTGCTTCTCACGTTTCTCACGCAAAGCAATTACAACTACTACTAATTATCTATTTACATTTATTTATTCATTTTTAACCAAATGACTTTTCAACAATGAGTAATGTGACTGAAGTGTCTTGCCAAAGATGTGCATTTGGTCCAAGCGGGAATCAAACTTACAACCCTTTGGTGTGACGGCGATTGATTTGCATGTTCTTTTTATATATGTTTATTACGCAGTGTCCTACTTTTGCAGAAATTGGGGTTATTCCATGTGAATAATTGATTTGCTATAGGAAGAGTTGCAGCAGTTGGCGAAGTCGATTTTTATTAACTGTTTCTTCCTGAAGACAGCAATTTCAGCATTCCACGAAAAAGTCTAAAATAGAAAATAAAATATCACAAAATCTTATTGCACTGAAAAGATCGAAGTTACAAGCAGCAACACAATTATGGTACTAAGAAATTAAAACCAAGAATTGTGCCAAAGAGGAAGTCTATAATGTGTTTTTTTATGAATATGCACAAGAACACAACTGCAACTGACTGCATAGTAATAAGTTATAATGTGAGATTCAAAATGTTTTGCATAAATTGTGTGATAGGACTGAAGGCAGTGCAAAATAGTACAAAAACATCTCGAAAGGTGCAATATGTAACTTTTCAGTGGAGGGTCTGCAACCATCTTGTCTCCATGGTGATATTTTTGCTTTGTCTGTAATGTTCCCCAGTATGGCATTTAACCTAACCTACATGAAATCAATTAAAGATGTTTTTATTGCTGAAAAAATACATTGAAAATCATTTATTCTTTGGTTTGATGGTGCAGCTCTATGCAGGGTTTAATGCCATGCTGTGTAACATTCCAGGCAAAGCAGTAACATCTTCATCTTGTTGCCGTGCTGTTTGTTATTCCTCTGTATGATTTTTATTCATTTGATTTTAAACATTTCCTTGTTGTCGCATAAATCGACATATTTGTTTTGATACGAATAGACCAGTGGCGGGCCGTCAGGGCCAGCGAGGCCTTCTCTGCTGGCCTAAACATGCTCAGAAAAGTGAATTTATTTTATTTTATTTTATTTTCATAAATATGGAAACAAAATATTCTCTATTCTCTGTTCTCTTTATGTCATATTATATCCGCTTAGTTGAGTGGCTTCCAATGTTGTTTATTGTGGTAGTTTTTATCCAATTATATTTCAGCAGCTTGTGTTGTCCGGAACTTCCGAATAAACAGTAAACTGTAAGT
>JACM01041245.1:0-16607 GCA_000787095.1 Periophthalmodon schlosseri | reverse complement strand
TAAACTTGCCTTGCCTTGCCTACATAACACATAATAGTAAGATCAGTTTCTTAGGTAGTGTAAACTGCTTTTGGGGCTGAACAGTGTCGCACTGGTTAAAACTGCACATAATGATTTTTTATATTGGTATGAACTGTAGGAAACATCATGTACTGGACATGGGAACATTTTTATTGTATTTTACTGCTAATGCTAATGATGAACTGATAATAATAACTTATAATGTAATTGTAATGAAATGTGTATTTTAATATGTGTTCACCTGCCCAGGGGCTGCACCTGCCCAGGGACCTGCAGATGGAAAGCAGCAGTAGCTAAATCTGGTACAAGTCATCTTTTCTTTTGTAAGATTAATTAATTTATACATGGTCCCTGGCAAATAAAGAATAAAGAAAGAAAATAAAGAAATCAAAACAAAATGTAAAAATCTTAAAGGAAAAAAAACTGCTCAACTAATACTACACAGGTATTACACAGATTAATAACTGTCAACTAACCATATTGATTTTGTATTAATGTTTATGTTAAGGATTCATATATTTAAAAAAAAATCTTTCGTGTCAAATCTGATTCCACTTATTATTATACCAGAGTATGTGTTGGGCAGAGGTGCTTAGCACTTAGTTATGAAATTGTACGTTTCAGTATTTTTGACGCAGTATACCTTTCACTCCTACTTGAGTATTTTTTTTATTTTTTTTTTATTGAAGTAACAGTACTCTTACTTGAGTAAAAGTTTTTGGTGACCCTTCCCTCTGTGAGTAAGTCTACAACTGACAAAAGCTTTATACTGATAATATTAAATGATTTGAATATTTGTTGTGACAGTTTAAAGGTGTTAGAACGTGTGGTTAAAGAGCCCGATACTCATGTGTTTAGTGAAGAATCCTTTTATTGCCATTTTCTACACTAGCAAAACCACAGTCAAAAACTGTATGACTCCACTCTGTAGCACTGACACATCCTTAATTAGCCTTTAAACAGGCGCACCTGGGCACACCCAGTAAGACCAAACAGGAAATACAGTGACACACAGTGGCTGGCGGTGCAAACATACAAAAAAGCCTCAAAATGGCTCTTACATGTGTGTTTCGTGCACCGCTCCTTTAGTTATGATTTTGTTTTTCTCATTTTTGAGTCTATCCTTTGAAAATAGCAGACTTTGTGCACTATTTAATGTTTTGTCCTTCCAATTACATTAACCTTAAGTTAGAAATCAAATGTTACATCCCGACAGTTCCTCTTTAAGTTACGTTTACTCGAGTCGCGGTTACAGTTTTGTTGAACGTGCAGGTTTGGCTCCATCTTGCGGTCACAGTGTGTAAACGCAGCCGTAGTCGGACAAACAGCTCACGGTTTGACAGGTCACCGCTGATCTCGAGTTTACCTCCGCGCACCTTGTCCCTGCTGCAGCTCGGGCTTAAATTAAGACATTTTCAAGCTTTTTCCAACGCCATGAAAAGGCCGACTTGGCTCTTAACTTGTTTGTAAATTATAAAAATGCCATATGCACGTTACCCGGGGCTAGAAGATGGCGGAGTCGGATGGTGGTGGGGATTTTGCAACGATACTTTCCCAGAACAGGTGAGTGGAGCGCGGGGTAGGAGCAGAGGAGTCGTCGCTGCTATGCGCATTAGCATCTATTAGCTTCTGTTAGCATGCGTTAGCATTTGCCAGTCAGTGCACTGTAGCTTAATCTCTTTAGGTTCCTTTTTCCATCACTTGCCCCTTTAAGGACAGTGCATTGCGGCGTTTATGACCGAAGAAACGCCGTGGAGCAGTCTGGGCCTCCGGACATGTTTTAGCTGCTGCCTGTCACTAATGACAAAATAGAAATGCCTCAAATGAAGTTATTTCAGCTCCAGTGCACGTTGGCACTAGGGTAACACGTGCACATACGTAAATGACCTCATAGTTTATAGTTCCTCGCGCACAGTTTCACTCCGCTTGAAATGATAATTTAAAATAGTTGGTATAACAAATCAGTGGCTTTTGACTTGATAAAAACAAAAAAAACTATGCAAAAGGTTAAAGGTGTACTGTGTAACTTTTCTGGTGGGATGTCCTCCACCTGTCCGTCTCCATGGAGATGTCATTGCTTCGTCTGGAATGTTCCACTGCATGGATTCAGTTACAGGTGTTCTGTTGTTAAAAAAAAAAAAAGAAAAGAAAAAATCAGTTGAACATATGCATTTCTGTTTTCAACAAGTTGCATCTTACCTCATGACGTCAGCTTCACTCGATGGAAATGGATCAATTTCATGCCAAACTTGTTATCGGCCCGTCACGGTAACAAATTTAGAAGTTCAATATTTTGCTGAGGTAAATATAGACGATTAACGATGATATTGAAACAAATGTATGCCACTGACGCAATAATCCTAAGGCAGATTTAAACCAGAAAAACAAAAAAAACAAAAAAAAATATGCACTGCAATAAATAAACAGCAGAATTAAAGACTTTAGTCGTTAGTTTGCATCTGTAATGAGTCATAGAAGTTATTATTTCAACCTTTTTATGGCTTAAATCTTATCATTTAGCCAAAAAATAACCAAAAAATTCCCAGTAGTGCAAAGAAAATATGCTCATGATAAAAACTGACCCCAAAAGTATATTGTTGCAGCTTTTATATATTGAACAATAAGCCGATATAGTGATTATCGTGACAGGCCTGGCCGTACTGTGGTACATTTGAAGCACAGCAATAGCATCTCCATGGAGACAAACAGATTCAATCCGATTTTAAATAATACTTTTTCCCAAAGTCACTTCCTTCAAGGTCGTCACTAGAACATGGCTGGAATCATGAGAGTAAATGGTTTCCTCGTTTGTGGAGAGAGTTCTAATACAAAAACACTTTACACTGTACAATGCATTATGGGCCATTAGAGTGCGTGTCCATTAAAGGCTTCCTGTGGTGGCCGCCTGCATTAGTCAGCCTTTCATTCATCAGCCTTTCATTCATCATACTTGTTGTCTACAGGCCTGTCACAATAACACATTTTGAAGCACGATAAATTGTTACAGAGACATACTGCGATTGCCCATAATATTGACACTTCTTTATGCCGCAGGTACGATAAAAATAATGCAAAATAATACCAGTAAACCATTTTTAAATAGACAGTATCATTAAAACGTCTGAGGCGTAACAACTAAATAGCAGAATGAAGCAATACTTAGCCACAGAAGTAACTTTTTCAATAACTTTATCTTATATTTTGCAACAAATATTACGTACATATATATATTACAACAAAAATATCCCAAATCTCCCCACTTTTGCAAAGAAAATGTGCACACGGTAAATCTAGAGCCCCAAAATATCTTGTTCCAGTCGACATAGCAATTATCGTGACAAGCCTAGTTTTGTATAATTAAAAATATTTAAAATTACTGTGTAGGGCTGCAAATAATGATGACTGAAGGTTTCTATATAGAGAATATATACGAATAAAGTGTATTATCGATGAAAAAAAGAAATAGTTTATTCTGTTTTGACAGTTTGGTTTAATAGTGATGCTGTTTGTTAAAAGAAGGTCCTTTTATATGTGTTTTAGAGTCTGTGCAGTACAGATAACGATTATGAAGATCAAAATTGCTGTGACGTGTCCGGTCAGATGATTTAAACAGGTTTTGACGCCGTCTTCCTACCGGCGGAGGCAGGACGACAGCGCCATCTGCAGTCCGACTTCTTCAAGACAGTATCCCAGGTGTGCGAGAGTAACTTTAAATCGGGACGAGGGGACTTTTTTACTCTCACACGTCTGGGATTCTGTCTTGAAGAAGTTGAAGGCGACGTCACGTGACCACTCTGAGGAAGACAAACTAAACCTTGGTCTGGAAAAAGAATAAAATACTAAACCAAGACATTTACCGGCACATTTTAGCACAGCGTAGATACATGATTAAAATATCGTCTGAATATTGTTCTTGAGAAAATGCTAAAAACATCAAGATATCCATTTTTGTCTCAATCACTCTCCCCTTCTTCATACATAAGTTACTGATAGTAGCGTTGCAATATTGAATCAAAATTGCACATAGACACATAGTCCATTTCCATTGAGGTTCGTTTGGTCTTCTGATTCTTTTTCAGACCGAGGTTTAGTTTGTTTTCGTACCTGACAGTTTCGACCTCTCGCCAGCGCTCTTCCTCAGAGACTCTCCGCTTGTGAGCAGTCAAAAATTGTCAGGTATGAAAACAAACTAAACCTTGGTCTGAAAAACAAATCTATTAAAATAAATAATAAAAAATAGACTCAATTAGCAAATCGCAAAGTACCATGCTTGTTGTTAAAGTGCGATATTTTGCTGAAGAAAACGATAATATTGAAACTAATTTATGCCACTGACACAATAACCCTGAAGTACAATCATCCCCCAAAACTTTTCTAAACTGAGTAGTTAGTTTGTACCTATAAAAACCTTCTACAACACAGTTTTATTGCTGTACAGAAAAATAACAAAATGTTTCCCAGCAGTACAAAAAAATGTAACCTCTGTAAATATTGTGAATTATTGTTCCAACTAACATATATCGAACGATAACTATTAGTTTGTCAGTTCACGTTTCAGTCTTTTGTCAATGTTCTTGGATATGTTTAAAATATGAAGTTTGAACAGAATCCTGTGCTTTTTTTGACTTGCCGTAACTGAATTTGAATCTATTAATTCATTTATTAAAACAAAACGTATTAACCAAAACATAATTTGCAAATCTTACGAGCATAGTCGCAAATTGTTAAGCCCTAACTGATAGTGAGTGGAGATGGTTTCTAACACGGTGTCGAGTTGCCTGGTGTAACTTAGGGCTGTGGGTTAATCACAATAGATGCCTGTGTAATCCCTCAGTCATCCACGTATGATCCATAGTAAAAGAAAAATCGAAATTTGAATTTAGATTTGAATTTTTCTTTTACTATTAATCACAACAGAATCGAAAAATCACAATTTGATTAGACGTAATTAGCAATAGTAAAAAAACACATGAATGCTGTTGTTGTGTCCTTGGGCAAGACGCTTAACCCACCTCGCCCCCAGTGTCTGCGTACGCTTGTGTATGAATGTGTGAGTGAACGTGTGAGTGGTTCCTTGATGTAAAGCGCTTTGAGTGCCTCGAAGGTGGAAAAGCGCTGTATAAAAATGTGACCATTGGCCATTTACCATAATACAAACAAAATCTGCATTTTTACAATATTTATTTTAGCTGCCCCCATCTGTATTAAATATTATTGGCCTATAGAATGTTATGATGTCATCTGAAACCCAGCAGTTGATAGTGAGTGTGAAGGGTTTCAAACGTGGTGTCATATTGCGCGGTGTAACCTGGTCTTTCTGTCGCAGTATGGCTAACAAGAATCGCACGCTGCGCTGTACCTTCTCAGCCCCCAGCCACAGCACCTGTCTGCTCCAGGGCCTGTCTCTGCTCAGGGCGAGGGGACAGCTACTCGACGTGGAGCTGTCCATAAATGACGAGCGCTTCCATGTCCACAAAGCTGTACTGGCCTCCTGCAGCGACTACTTCAGGTTGGTCTGATAGTTAAAGCAGACGTATTTTGCAAAATTGACTTTTCAGAGCTTTTAACCATGTTATAGTTGTTTCCTCTTCTCATTTACCTTCTCGAAGTTGTATTTGGAGTGATTTGCGCACGTTTGAGTGATCTTTAATCGCTTATTTTCGAGACGCCATATTGCCGATTTTTAGTTTTCATTAACAGAGGCAACAGTAGCTCAGTTGGTAGAGCGTTTGTCCACTGATCTGAAGGTTGGCGGTTTGAGTCCCGCTCTCGACTTAAACATCATTGGTCAGATCCACACCCACAGGCTGGCGGTGCTATTCCAGCACCCACAGATGAATGTTGTTGTTGTGTCCTTGGGCAAGACACTTAACCCACCTTGCCCTCAGTGTCTGCGTGGTGATTCCTTGATGTAAATCGCTTTGAGTACCTTGAAGGTGGAAAAGCACTATATAAAAATGTGACCAATATGTTAAACGATTCACAAGAATAACCTGGCTTGGACTCGCCTGAGAAGCCCTGGTGACCCACTGAAAAGCTACGTTTACGAAGTATTATTCCTTTTTTTATGAAACTGCTCATACACTATAGTAATTATAGTACTTTTTTTTCTTATGAGGACAATAAAGTGTACTTTACCTTAGCTTGACATTATATAAATGTTTTTTTCTCTCAATTTTAGTTTAATTCATTCATTTTCCTGGCTTCAGATATGTTTATTCTAATAAATGAAACCACCTTGTTCTTTATTGCAGGGCGATGTTTACTGGAGGCATGAGGGAGTCAAACCAGGACACCATAGAACTCAAGGGCTTATCGGCACGAGGCCTGAAACATATCATAGACTTTGCCTACAGCTCGGAGGTGACTCTAGACCTGGACTGTATTCAAGACGTGCTCGGGGCTGCGGTGTTTCTGCAGATGGTTCCCGTGGTTGAACTTTGCGAGGAATTCCTGAAGTCAGCGATGAGCGTGGAAACGTGTTTACACATCGGTCAAATGGCCACAACATTTAGCCTGTCTTCCCTTAAAGAGTCCGTGGATAGTTTTACTTTCCGTCACTTCCTACAGATTTCCGAGCAGGAGGACTTTCTACACATTCCGATGGAGCGTTTGGTGTTCTTCCTTCAGAGCAACAAACTAAAGAACTGTAGTGAGATTGACTTGTTTCATGCAGCAATTCGGTGGCTCCAGTTTGATGATTCCCGGCGTGTTCAGGCCAGTGATGTCCTGTGTCACGTGCGGTTTCCTCTGATGCGTTCGTCTGAGCTGGTCGACAGCGTGCAGAAGGTGGACATCATGGTGGAGGACGTGCAGTGTCGCCACTTTCTCCTCGAAGCCTTTAACTACCAAATCCTTCCGTTCAGACAACACGAGATGCAGTCCCCTCGCACCCTCATCCGCTCCGACGTCGTGTCTTTAATCACGTTTGGAGGGACGCCGTACACTGACCACGACCGTACGGTGAGCTCCAGAGTCTACCACCTCCCCGACATCTCCGCGCGGCAGTTTAAGGAGCTAACGGAGATGGAGAGTGGGTGTAGCCATGCCTGTGTGGCGGTGCTGGATAACTTTGTGTATGTGGTGGGAGGGCAGCACCTGCAGTACCGCAGTGGAGAGGGAGCTGTGGAGAGCTGCTTTAGATACGACCCCCATTTGAACCAGTGGCTGCGTATTCAGTCCATGCAGGAGGCACGCATCCAGTTTCAGCTTAATGTGCTGAATGGGAAGCTGTACGCCACCGGGGGGCGTAATCGCTCCGGGAGCCTGTCCACTGTGGAGTGCTACTGCCCAAAGAAGAATGAATGGACGTATGTGGATCCGCTGAAGAGGAGGATCTGGGGGCACGCTGGGACCACGTGCGCTGATAAACTCTATGTCTCTGGTGGTTACGGTGTGTCTCTAGAAGATAAGAAAGCCCTGCACTGCTACGACCCGGTGACTGACCAGTGGGAGTTTAAAGCCCCCATGACGGAGCCACGCGTGCTGCACGCGATGATCAGCTCCAGAGAGCGCGTGTACGCTCTGGGCGGGCGCATGGACCATGTGGACCGCTGCTTTGATGTGCTGGCGGTGGAGTATTACACTCCTGACAGTGACCAATGGACCACTCTCACCCCCATGAGGGTGGGCCAGTCTGAGGCGGGCTGCTGCCTCCTGGACCAGAAGATCTACATCATCGGAGGATACAACTGGCACCTGAACAACGTCACGAGCATCGTACAGGTCTTCAACACAGACACGGAGGAGTGGGAGAGGGACCTACACTTCCCAGAATCCTTTGCAGGCATTGCTTGTACACCAATTATACTTCCACAAACCACACAGCGCTAAGCTAGTCAGACCGCTCCACTGTGAACATGTGCTCTTTCACTGCTGTGGCTTCCAATGTGTTTCATCTGAAACATGACTACATACTGTAGTGTGTCACTGTTTAGGGCTCCAGAAAATACCATAGAGTTATTTCACTGAAAACAACTGTGTGAACAAGAGTTTTTTATGTTGAATCATGTAAATAAAAATATCGATTATCTGATATTGGTAAGCTCAAATAATGGCAAGAAACAGTTACTTCTTAGTCACGCTCTGCCATAGGGCAGACTGACAAAGATGTGGCAGCTACACTGAGCCTACTGCATCATCTCTCCAACCACACGCTTCAGAAGTGACTTTCCTGTGTTGCACAAGCACAACGTTAGCTGAGTACAACAGGAGTTCAACCATCCACCCTCCAGTTACAGGGTGACAGCTGTACCAACTGATTCACTGTTGTTCCAATGACAGTACATACGTTTTACCACATTATATTGGTATTATTGTACAGCCCGTTTCATGGTGTCTGTTTTTGGATACAACATGGTAGAATATCAAATTACAGCTACTCAAAAAACGCATTAACCATGTCTCTTGAGAAATAACTGCATTACTTTTGCATTACAGGGAAACATTTTGGTAACAAAGAACAACTCACTAAACTTACTTATGAAAACGTCTTAAAGTAACGTTAACGTGTTTGGCTTCAGTATTCATAATCCAGTCAACTTGAACAGCTGTTTTTGTTTTATGCAATCGTACTTTTACAGGGATCACTGCAGCTTTGTTGATTTTGCTTCGTAATGTCCATCATTTATTTAGACCTTTTGATTGTTGGGTATTTTTGTACTATTATATACCACACTTTGAACACTTTAAGACTTTGTAGTATTTGTTTAAAGGTCTTGTCACGACTACACACAAGCGCACAGTAAATTGCACAAATAACATACTTCCATTTAAACCCACCGCCCTGTGTTTTAAAGTGCATATGACAGGTTAGACTGCTTATTTCACTAAAACATCGCTATCATAATTACAATTTTCCAATTTAAAAAAAGAGTTTTTTCTTTTTTTTTCTTTTTTTTAAAATAATTTTACTTGTAACAGTTGTAATTCCATAACTTTTACTTAGCAACTATAATGTTAACAAGGGCCAAAACATGTCTAAATTACACAATAGTTATGATTAAACTAATACAAATAAATGACAGCACCTTTATTTTGTTAAATCAATGATTAATCTGGATTTTCCACATTGATGACATAGGTTGAAGTGTTCTGTTTTAGGACTCACCACTACTTCCTGTATTTTTATACTTTTCTTCTCAACTTTCTTCCACAAACTGAGAGCTGCTACTTAACTGATGTAAAACTATGATAAATATTTACCACAGGTACTATCCCACCAAACCGAGTCATAATTAGGAAAAAAAAAACATGAAAACCTGTCACATGCGCTTTAAATTACGACTGTCTTCTGTGGTTATCTCATGGCAGCTGCGTCAGTCTTGTCCTGTGTGTGTGGGAGAGGCGATATATCGGTTACAATATCAGCATCAGTCTGATATTGGACGTTTTTTCCAAATTTTGCCGATATTTGACATTGATATTTTTTTCTAAGCAGATTTGTCATTTTGAACAGACCAATGAGTAAAAATGGAACTAGAAGGGCACTGCAGGTTTACACAATCATGCAACACATTATTTGATATCACGGCTACGTACATTTTGTTTTGTTGTTTTTACAAAAGTGAAAAGTAAGTTTCTGATTTTGATTATAACTTAACATAAACTCGTGGGCCTTGCTAGGGATTTAAAAAAAAATATATTGGTTAATGGGCACAAATATCGGATGTCAGTATCAGCAAAAAAAAAAACAACAAAAAACACATCGAACCGTCCCTGCTTGTGTGTATCTAAAATGTGTGTTGTTGGTCTTGATGTTGAACAATGTCTTTTTCCTCACAAGAATGTTACACAAATTGTTATTTTAAAGATGCACTTTGTAACTTCTCAGGTGGAGAGTCCGCTTATTGCTGCTTGTCTCCATGGGGATGTTTTTGCTTTGCCTAGAATGTTCCACAGAATGGCATTTATCTAGCTCGCATTATTCTCAGTTACGGCAGTTTTTATTCCAAAACAAACAATACTTGACCTGTTCGCCAATGGGCATTTAAAGTTTACTGTGGGACATTTTAAGCAAAGCAATAACATCTCCATGGAGACAAGCAGATGGCAGCCCCTCCACCAGAAAAGTTACACAGTGCATCTTTAAGGCACAGCTACGTGCTTCTATAACTGTATCGTTGCACTTTAAAATGCAGCACAGATCTGCGCCTGTCGCTAATGTTATTGTCTGTGTGTGTCGTGTGTGTGTCGTGTGTGTGTTGTGTGTGTAATGTGTTGACGGTCCAATAAGGCCGCAGTTGTTCTGTTAAACGTGTTGAATGGTGGGCTCAGTCTGCGTTCCTGTTTGCCTTAGTGTCTGTACTGTCTAACCTGTAGCAGAAAAGCACATTATGATTGAAGTTAAGTGCAATATTAAAACAAAAGTCAACGAGGAATGTAGACCACTGTATAACTCTATGTGCATCCTTTATTAAAGATGTGTTTTAAAATGATTACGTCTTATGGCTCATCATCAGTATGTCTGTGTAACTTCTTTTTTTATACTGAGTAACTCTCCAGTGACTCTTCAACCATTATATTGATCTTATTATAATATGAAAACGTTCAAAGAAAACACAAGTTTAAAAGAATCACTTTTGAACAAATTACGTAAATGCATGTCTATAGGTTCATATATTACATATTTTTTGTCAAAATACAATTTTTAATCAAACAAACAAACGAAAGCTAACCATGAGTAAATGTGTTAAGCGCACGGTGAGCGAGCTCGTACGTGGTGACGTCACAGAGGCCTGTGGGTGCGTAACGTAACGTGACATTCCATTGAGAAGAAGAGTGAAAGATGGCGTCCTCTAACAATCCTCGTAAATTTAGCGAAAAAATCGCTCTGCATAACCAGAAGCAGGCGGAGGAGACTGCGGCGTTTGAAGAAGTCATGAAGGACCTGAACATCACCAGAGCTGCGCGGGTGAGGCCTCCGTGCGCCGTGTTTACATTTTGTTGCATCGCTGTTTGGCATCCACCAAACGCTGCGGAGACAGATCAGGACGCTGGATGCTAAGTAGCTAAAGTTACTAACGCCTTAATCTGCACCGATGCTCCTCTCACTCATTATGTGGGCACTGTCACTTGTTAAACAGGTCGGTTTAAGCTCAGAGCTTCTTGAGCCGCGTTAGCTCCGCTAGCTCCGTGTGGATGCACGGTGCACCTGTGCTCCGTCTCCTCTCAGCCGCTGCTGACATATTAACAGCGAACAAACGGCTTAATCACGGCCACGGCGTAACGATGTTTGGCTGAACGGCACTTTGTCAGCCCCAAACTGCATTAGCTGCACTATCTGCTCCGCACTATCTGCCACGCGGGCCAGGTGCTCCAGATACATGCTGTCAGTGACAACAGGAGCTCTGCTGTACAGGCGTGACTGTGGCAGATCTGTCAAGAATAACATAGAAGTGTCATGCTTTTGTGAAAACAATTAGACTGTAAATAAACGGTTATTCATTCACATTTAGTCACGTTGTTCATATGTAGTGATGTATAAATATGATGGGGAGATATTGGGTAGATGGATGATATTTTGCTTTCTGACTCTACAATGTGCCATTTTCTTTTAAGCAATATGGAATAATATGCAAAGGAAACTTGATTCGGAGATATTTATTACTGCCTGTTTTCTATTAACTCTGCATCTAACTCACTCTACATAACCAGTATGTTTACTGTCAATCTGTCCAGTGTTTTGATGGAAGTCTTGTTTTCTACTGCACCAGTGTTTAAGCTGCAGGAAAAGGGCTAGTTCAGTAATGAGGGGTTTTGTGGTCTTTGTCAAACTTTGTCTTGCCATCAAAGTAATTGGACTTGTTCAGGTCATTCATGTTGCTCTATCCGTGGAGGTTTGTCAGATACTGTATGACGTAGCGTTATATGGACCGTCAATCTTTTCATTTCAATTCACATCATCATAACCACCCGCTGTTTTTTTCTGCTTATTGGTTGTATCCACTATAATTTTGTTGTTTATTTGTTCATACTGTTGGCCACATGGCTTCTCTTCTTGTTTTGCATTGTTTATTTTTTCATTTTTGTGTATCAGATTTGTCATTCACCCATGCTTTCACGCAATTTTACTTTGCACAGTTGCAGTTGCAGAAGACCCAGTATTTGCAACTAGGGCAGAATCGTGGACAGTACTATGGAGGCTCACTGCCCAATGTCAATCAGATTGGAAATGGCAACATTGACCTGCCTTTTCAGGTGAGCCCGGTAATCAATGGTTTATTATTTTATACTCTTGTGTAGGGCTGGGCGATATATATATTTTTTAAAAAAATTTAAAAAAATATATATATATATAATAATAATCACATTTTTTCCCCTTTGTTTTGATTTTATTTTGAACACAAATAAAATAAATAAAAATGACTTTCTACATTTACTTTCATGAATGAAAAATAGAGACTTTTAAAGGTGTACTACGTAACTTTTCTGGTATCGACGTCTCTGTTGGGATTGTTCCACAGTATGGCATTAAATATCTTGCATTAAAAAAAAAAAGGCTTGGAAAAAACATGTCTTACTGTAAGTGAGGCGGCCTCTCCACAGATTCGACCTGCCTTTTGTTTGTCTCCATGGAGATAGACATGTTTAATGCCATAGTGTGTGAAATTCCAGAGCAAGCGACAGCATCTCCATGGTGACGAGCATATAGTGGACCCTCCACTAGAAAAGTTACATGCTGCACCTTTTTATAATTATCATTTCACACCAAAATAGTCCAGTTTCTTTCTCCAGTGTGTGACCTCTGCTCCAAACCACATGTTTTTACTGACAGAGGTTTGGCTGTGGACCTGTCCGTTAAAAAGACCCAAGCTGATCACTGACCATCAAACCCGATTAAAATCCTATTAATTGCACAGCCCTACTTTTGTGAAGGAAGGATTGCTCTTAAAATGTGAGGACTTTTGAATGGCCTAAGACGGACGAGTATGAGAACACGCTGCTAGTCACGTCCCGGTTATTGGTTAGAGAGAGGAAGCCACGATTTGACTAAAAGCACACCATTCCCGACTGAGATTTGGTTCCTAAATTTGAAAATACCATTGCTTGTCATGGCTTTCCATCTTTGAATACATTTACCAACTCGAGCATCAGTATCAGAGGGGCCCATGGACTCACGGTGACACATCTGCACCATTGAACCTTTAAAGTGCATATGACAGGTTTTCATGTTTTTATTATTATTATTATTACTTGGTATGGTGGAATAGAACCTGTTAGGGCTGAGCGATTTTGTGAAAAATATCTAGTTGTGGTTTTTCTGACATTGTGATTAGATTTGTGATTCACGTTTTAATGATAGGATTTTTTTTCACATTTTAAACGCGTTCAGGAGAATTGACAAAAAGGCTGAAATGTGAACTTGCAAACTGTATTTCAGAAAATGTTTTTAAACAGGTGGTCGATGGAGTCTCAGTCGACCAAATTTATGTTATAATTATTTTAACAGGATTGTAAAAAAAAATTGCGGAAAGGAAAGTTAGAGGGAGATTTGAGAATGTACTGTGAATTCTGCGTTTTTACATACAAATATACAATTTACTCGCACTTTTCTGGTGTTGTTGGAGCACTTTGGGTCAAATATGGTTGGATCGTTTAGATATGAGTATAGAGAGCTTTTGCTAATGCCACTCCCCCCTTTTTAGTTGACGTCTTTAGAATTTCTTTTGTCAGTTACGTTCATCAAAGCTGAAAATCCCATCCAAAATGCAGGGACAGTTTATGCACAAGGAAGCCTGTTTTCTGGTAGTCTAAGTTTCAGTTGACAAACTAAAGGTGTTCTTATTATTTTTATTAGTCTAATCATAATTATTGCGCAATTTAGACAGATTTGGCACTTGTTAACATTATGGTTGCAGGTAGGTAGCAGTTAGGTAACAGTTAGTGGTGGAAAAAGTACTTTGTTTTGTTACTTGGGTAAAAGGCCAGATACAGAGGTAAAAAGTTACTCAAGTAAAAGTATCACATGAAAAAACTATTTAACTAAGTAAAACTATTTAACTACTTATTTAAAAATGTACTTAAAGTGTAAAAAGAAAATATTTCACACATGTGTCGTTCATTTGTTAAAGTGTAAATGTAGTGATGTTGATTAAAAAATGATACATATTGTGGTAACAGTAACAATACGAATCAATTTCTTAATTTTTCTTATGAATTTTGTGTATTTATTTTTGTTTGCTCAAAGCCGAAGCTTGAACTTGAAACTTTAGTCAGGATGTTACCACAAACATGGTGGAAATAACACCTCAAATCATATGAAAAGTACTTTTACTTTACACTCCACTACATTTTTTAACTGGACTGAAAAGTACAGATAACTGCTCTCAAATGTAGTGAAGTAAAAGTAAAAATTATCCACTGTAAAAATGTACTTAAGTAGAATGTTTAGGTATCCGTACTTTACTTAAGTACAGTACTTTACTACTTTTACCTTGTTACCTCCCATCACTGATAAAAGTTATAGAATTGCCTCTGCACATATCACATCTGCTCTCCGTGTCCATCCAGGAAGTAAAATTACAAACTAGAAAAAAACTAGGTGTGTTTTTAGTGGAATCTTAAACATAATTATATTGACTATGTTTTAGAGAAATGCCTAATCTAACCTGTCATACGCACTTAAAAAAAAGACAAAAAAAACCCATTATCCCACTGCTCTGTCGGTTTGCACTTGTAGACGGCTTGATTGAAGTGTGTTTATGCAGAATTCGGTGCTGGACACGAGCCGGACCACCAGGCACCACGGGTTGGTAGAGCGCGTGTACAGGGAGAGGAACCGCATCACCTCCCCCCACCGAAGACCCCTCTCCGTGGACAAACATGGACGCCAGATATCCTTTACCAACGCAAGTTAAGACCACGTTATCTGAAGTGCGACTGGAGGGTTTTTCATTACAAGCAGAAAAGAAATCTCAATCAGTTTTAATAATCTACACTTGTATAGACACGTTCCCTTTTTAATGTTTTGTAACGGAAATTAACGAAATGCTCCTTGACTGAGTTTTGGGAGTGAAAAGGGCGGAAATTCTGTCCCTTTTTAGCCGTAAGTCTCTGTGTGCGGTGTTGTTGTGTGAACTGTGAGGTTGTGGTCCTGTCAGTGCAAACATTTGCTCAGATAATAGCAATACTGCGGAATAATTTTAAGGTTTTGCCAAAGTCTTCCATGCCATGCGCTTTTGTAAACTGTAGAATTCACTCGCAAGGACCAGAGTAGTGCTATGTATGAAATGAAGGTATTTATTGCTGGATCACATGATGGATGGAACATAGGCGGCTGTGTGAAGAGACTCAGGATTGGGTGGTCATGGTCCTGATGGTGATCCTTCAAAAGCCACTAGGGCAACCTGTCAGGAGCAGTGGGACCCATCTCCAGATCTTGAGTTAGTCTTGGTCTTGAGCTTGCCGGAGGACCTGTTGTGCACGTTTTGGGTCGCCAGGAGTAGGAGGTTGAGGTGTTAATCTTATCAGCTCAATTTTCTTTTACAGTCCTTGAAAAAAGTAGAAAATACGACCAAATATTACACTCGAAAGATTAGATTTCTACTCCCAAACAGTGATACAAATACTGTCAGATCAAACTGTCTTGTCCAAGAAGACTGCGCGAGGCAGGTGTCGAACGTGGCACTGTGTTACTCCCCTGCTGCCAAACTCATTCCCAAAAAAAATCTATTGCCCGGCGAGGAAAACAAGCCCATGTCTGCAGCCTGCTCCGTGTAATTGGATCCTTGTAACGCTGGTTTTGTGTTACGTATCGCAGGTAATCATCTGGAACCACTCGGAGAGGCGTGAAAGTATGGATTAGCGCAGATCAATTTGTCATCCATTCTTCTTTATTAACCTTAACTGAATTCACATCGACAGCTGTCCCTATAGCTCGGTTTACCTCTCCCCTCCGCCAGACACGAGCTGGAGAAGGTAAGATAACAACAGTCACTCACTCTGCACTACAATAACACCTTAAGGACATAAGTGGTCATTTTGGCAATTTTAATTTTAATTCAAGTTTTTTACTACAAAGATTTTTAGTTTTACTCAAAATGTCAAAGTGTACTTTGTCAATTTTCTAGAAAGTGTTCCGCAACCTCCTTGTCTCAATGGAGATGTTTTGATTTGCCTGGAATTTTCCACAGTATGGCATTAAACTTGTGTATCTTGCATTTATTCAAAATCAGACGCTCTACTGCTAAAAAAAACGCATTGAAATACACGCATTCTTACTGAGCAGGCACGCTTCTCCACGCATCTGACCTGTAACCTCTGTTCTGTTCTGGTTGTGTCACCTTTGTAGAAATGAAGAAGTTTAATGCCATACTGCGGAACATATTCATGAGTACAAGCAGGTGGCAGACCCTTTCAGGTCTCTGACAGACTTTTAGCTGTTGGCTTCTCCCTCCAGAGAGTTAAATGAACTAGGACAGTTTAAGATGCATGTGCAGTGTTTGGTTCACTGCAGGCCTCAGTCCAACTGGGTCAAAGCTGAGATCGTATATTTTAGGTTTTAAAAATGTTTCGACTTCTATAGGTACTTACATTGCAGTGTTTGCCATTGATAGAGTAGACTATGGTGGGCCCCCATAGTCTAA